>BJCM01152406.1:0-12434 GCA_018326385.1 Flaveria bidentis | reverse complement strand
TCAAAGATCCGAATGTTCTCTTCTTTCTCTCTCTAAAATTCGTCTGAAAAGGGTGTGATGGGAGAATGGGCGACCATGCCCTCTTTTTACACCAACTTTTTGTACTTTTTGTCCTTTTGACACTTTTAACCCTTCAACTTGGGTTAAATTTGCATTTCCTACTTTTATTATTCTTTTATTGTATTTTTAAATATCCGGGTGTTACAATTTATCCAAGAGCCAAAGTAGTGCTTGAGTTCTAATTCCTTCATATTGATAATTCATTTGACAATTCTGTTGTTAACTAATTTTCATGATACTACTCCCCCTAAATTTTTTTATTAATGATGAAAGAATGCATTTATCATAAATTTCTAAGAAGAATATCATGAAGGACGTGTGTCTGTCCAAAACAAATTAACTTAAACTAAACAGACTTAAATTGATGATAATGCTTAAGCATATATACACATATAATGGGATCATACTATAATACTAAGCCTCTTCCTGATGAGTTATTTTGTTGAATGAATATCTAATCATAGTTCTGATTGCAAGTATATAGTCCACTTAAATCCATACAAGAGTTATTGTATCAACTATGCATGTTGTTTATCATGTTTTCATGTTGATTAGTTAGCAACTGTTGTGGACTTCACATTCAATTCACGTAGAGTTTGTCCTATCTTTGTGAGTCAAATCATCACTACACTTAGAAACTATGTACTTTAAGTTATAAGTTCTATCTTGAGATGTATTTGACATCTCATTAATGCATTGATATAAAAGCTCTAGATTAATATACAATTGATCATATTGGATTCTTTTGAGAGCTTAGATATGATCATTATCAGGTCACCAGGTCTTTACTCACGTAAAACAGAGGTGCCTTTAACCCATGTCTTTGTTTACACAAAACAGAGGGATGATGAGGATCATGATTACTTCACCAGTTAGTTACAAATGTACACCATGGTGATCATTCATCCGGGTCTTTATTTACACAAAACATAGGGAGTATAATTTGTAAAGATAGATATTATAAAGTGTTGGTACATAGTGTGCTTAGATGAGTGATTTGATCACATCAAAATAAGACTCAATTTTTGTATCCTCAAAATGAAGTTTCCCACAGACAATCACTTTTCATTATGTTTGGCATGTACTAAGTGTAGTTTCCACTCAAGTTGAACCTACTCACATATCAAAAAACTAGATCCGATTTTAATGATATTTAAGACTTGAGAAAGAAGCAAGGCATATTGTACTATCATTTCCCATGCATATGTCATGCTAAAGCATCAATATATGCTTCGAAAGATGCTTCAGAAGTTTCTTCTGAAGGTAATCTATTTATTACTATTTACAAGTACAGACACATGCTTTTCTTTGTTTGATCATAATGATTAATCTAAGTTAATCATGCCCAACGACTCAATTAGAAAATTGAATCTAACTGAATCAAAGGCTTTAGTGAATAAATCAGCAATCTGATTTGTTGTATCCACTTTGACTAACTTTATCAAACCTTTTTCTGAGTAATCTCTCAGAAAATGGTATCTTATTTCGATATGCTTTGTTTTACTATGTTGCACAGGATTAGCAGTTATAAACATAGCAGCTGAATTGTCAATGTAAATTGAAGTTTGAAGGAAATTGTAACCATAGTCAAGCAATTGTTTTGCAACCAAAGGACTTGAGAGCAACCAGCTGAAGCAGCTATGTACTCAGCCTCAGCTGTGGATACAGATACAATTGTTTGCTTCTTTCACTACCATGAAACTAGTCGTGGTCCTATGAATTCACATCCACTGGTTGTGGATTTTCTGTTATTGTTGCATCCACCATAGTCATTCTCTAAGTATGAGTAGAGAGTGAAGTCACCATCTTTTGGATACCAAAGATCAAGTCCTAGTTTTCCTTTAAGATATCTGAAGATCGTTTTCACAACATTCAGATGAGACTCTTTTGGATCTGATTGGTACCTAGCACAAACACACACATCAAACATAATGTTAGGTCTACTGGCAGTTAAATGCATAAGGGATCCTATCATTGATCTATATAATCTTTGATTAATAGATTTTCCTGAAGGAACATGTACAATCATTTCAATTGTTGAAGCTGGTGTTTTACATGAAGATGCATCAGCAAGGTTGTACTTCTTTAGTATTTGATGTATGTATTTTTCTTGATTGATGAAAATCCCATCTGTCTTCTGATGAACTTGAAGACCAAGAAAGAAAGTTAATTCTTCTATTAAGCTCATCTGAAACTCAGATTTCATCAATTCTTCAAAACTTACACACAATCTCTTATTAGTTGATCCAAATATAATGTCATCAACATATATTTGAACTACCAAGAGATCTTGATGTTCTTGTTTGAGGAAGAGAGTCTGATCAATGGTTCCCCTTTTGTATCCATGCTTGAGCAAGAAAGATGATAGTGTTTCATATCACTTTCTTGGTGCTTGGTGAAGACCATACAAAGCTTTATTAAGTTTGTATACCCTCTGTGGGTAGTGAGGATCTTCAAATCTAGGGGGCTGTGATATATAGACTTTCTCATAAATTTTTCCATATAGGAAGGCACACTTGACATCCATTTGATACACAGTGAACTTCTTATATGATGCATAAGCTAGGAACACTCTTATGGCTTTAATTCTTGCAACTGGTGCAAAAACTTCATCATAGTCTATTCCATCTTCTTGTGTATATCCTTGAGCAATCAACCTTGCTTTATTTCTTACAATGATGCCTCTATCATCCAGATTATCTTTGAAGAGCCATCTAGTTCTAATTGGATGTTGGTCTTCAGGTAAATCAATTAGAGTCCACATTTTTTGCTTTCTAAATTATTGAAGCTCTTCTTGCATAGCTTCAATCCAGCTATTGTCCTTTAAAGCAACAGTGATGTTTGGATGAACCACTTGTGAAAGAAAACAAGTGAAAAGATAAATGTTGGCAGTACCACTTTGGCTTCTTGTAGTTCTTTTTGCAGGATCTCCAATGATATTGTTAACTAGATGAGTCTTATGGATTCTTGTTGATTGAGTTGATTCAACTAGAATGGATGATTCCAAGTTAGTCATATCCATTGTTGCAGACTGATCCAATCCATATTGAGAATTTAGGAAGTAGTTGTTCAACATATGGTGTTGAATGATCTTCCGTAGGTTGAACATCAGTAGCATTATGAGTGTCTTCCATAGGAGCTGTAGGATCTTCTCCGAAAGCATTTTGTTCTTCCATAGTAGCTACAGGAACTTCTTCGGAATCATTTTGTTCTTCCGTAGGAGTTACAGGAACTTCTCCGAATGATAAGAGAGGACTTGATGAGATATTTCCAATGTTTGTTGTATCTACTTGAGAGCATGGAACAGCTATAGGGACAACATTCACATCTCCGGATGCATAATGTACATCTGCGGATGCAGTGTCAGCAGCTACTGATGAAATGTTTCCATCTGAAGATGTGTGAATCCTTGGAGGATCAACAGATAATGTCACTTCATTCATATTAGGTGGAACAAATGGATAGCATGTATCATCATATCCTGCATTATTCAAATAACCATAGTTAAATGACTCTGTTAAAGCATCTATATCAAACAACCATGATGATCTTTTAACTGATTTAGTAAATACAGATTCATCAAAAGATATATTAGGACTTTCTTCCATAATGTTATGTTATGGAATATAGTCCTATAAGATTTAAATGTTGAAGAATATCCAACAAAGAAACCATCATAGGTTTTTTCTAAAAATTTTCCCAATGATTCTTTTATGTTTAAAACATATACATGACACCCAAAGCTCTAAGATATCCTATGTAAGGTTTTCTTTTAAATAATAGTTCATAAGGTGTTTTGTTATATTCTTTGACAATTAATGTTCTATTTTGAATATTGCATGCAGTATTCACTGCCTCAGCCCAAAAGGTGATAGGCGATTGTGAGTCAGCAAGCATTGTTCTGGCTGCTTCAATAAGTATTCTATTTCTTCTTTCAGCAACTCCATTATATTGTGGAGTTCTTGGTGCATTGAATTGCCTTGCAATACCTTTAGTCCTACAAAAGGAATACAAGTCAGATTGACAAATTCAGTACCATTGTCACTCCTAAAATTTTTAACTTTTACGTCAAGTTGATTCTCAATCTTGATGACAAAGTCCATTAATGTTTCTGATGTTTCACTCTTTTGTTTTAAGAAAAAGACCCATTTAAACCTAGTGAAATCAACAACTATCACCAAACAATATTGTCTCTTTCCAATGCTTATCACATTGATAGGACTAAACAGATCCATGTGAAGCAATTTAAGTGGTGTAGTGTTTGTATTGATAGTTTTGGATTTGTGAGACACTCTATGTTGTTTTCCTTTATAACAAGAAGAACAATGAGATGAGCAATGAAACTCCTTCTTTGGAAATCCAATGACTAAGTCATTTTTCACCAATTTGTTCATGTTCTTCATGTTAGAATGGACAAGCCTTCTATGCCACAATTGAGATTCATCTTTTGATGACTTGGATAGGAGGCATGTTTCATGTCATGTGAGAGAGGTGTTGTTCATGTCCAAAACATAATTGTTTCCTTTTCTTGATGCTTTAAGAAGGATCCAATCTTCTGGAACAGAAAAACCTAGCTTAAGAATGTAACAGTTAGTGTTATCAAACAATATGGTATAATCTTGATCACAAATTTGAGACACACTCAGTAAATTATATTGTAAATTTTCACAATAGTTTACTTTCTCAAACTTGAGCACATCATTTGTTACCATTCCTTCACCAACAATTTTATCTCCATTCTTATCCTCACCAAATGCCACATAAGAAGAATTTTTATGTTTGAAGTCATGGAGAAGTGAACAGTTTCCTGTCATATGCCTAGAACAACCACTAACATACCACTTGTTGTCAGCTCTCCAAGATTGTTCCTTCATTCAGAAAGAAATCAGTTAGAACTGACAACCCAAGCCTTAATGATCTTGGGTTTGCCAGCAGTGTCTAAACTAGTTACTCCTTCATGAATAAGTCTTGAAGTTTCAGTTTTAGTTTTGTTTGATTCATTCTGAGTTGTTTTAGGTGAGGATGATTCTGTTGAAGATGATGTTGATGAACTAGGTCCTAGTTTCTCAATTTCTTCTTCATTCAACTTATTTTTGTTGGTTTGAGGCTTTAGTTTTGATAATGACTCTTGATTATTGAATGTTTCACTATCTTTTGATTTTGAATGAGGTATATGAATTTCCTTTTTAAAATTATCAAAGAATGCATCATCAACCTTTGTTTCCATTTCAGTCAAATCCACCCTTTTATGAGGTGTTTTTGATTGCTGGAATGTTGTTCTTTGCTTCAAAGGATGAACATCAGTGGATGTTTTCTCCTTTGATTTTGGCTTTTGTTTTTGTTGAGACTTCTTGATTTTTGTTACTTTTTCACAATCAGTAGATTGAGTGTCTGATTCAGCTTTATCTGATTGTTTCTTCTTTGTGCTTTTTGTCTTGTTCTTTTTGTTGAAATAACATTCCTGAGTTGAATGGTATCTTTGTTACAGATAGCATAATGTTTGTTGAAGTAGCATTCAGATGTCATGTGATTGTTCATATTGCAAATAGAACAATAACTACTAAAGTAACAATCTTTAGTATTATGGTTTTCCATGTCATACCATTTGCAATACATCTCATCTGATTCTTTGTTAGAATCAGTTAATTTCTTCTTATTTACAAACTTCTGAGGCTTTACATTCTTTTTCAGTTTCGAAGTTGATTTTTCTTCTTCCAGCTTATGAAGCTTTGTTTTGTTTGTTGTTGACTTCCTCTTCCGTAGATCATCTACTGAATTAGTATCAACTTTTACTAAAGAGGGTTTCTTCTTCCGTAGATCTTGTACTAAAGAAAGGTTCTTCTTCCGCTGAGGATCAGCTGACAACCTTTTCTTTTCCTTTTCCACGGATGATTTGTATCTTTCCTCAGTAGTGGCACACTTTTCATTTGTTGCTGATTTAGTTCTTGAAGACCTTCATTTAATTGAGCTATTCTCTTGCAGATAGTCTTTAGCATATTTCTTTGTTTAGGAGGATATGACAACTCTGTTTCTTCAAACACTTTAGGAATATTTTTTTCAAAAATAATATTCTTACCCTTGTTTAGAAGATCATCATCATGTTCATCAGAATCATCCAAGTCATCACACTCATCAAAGTCAAATTCTGAATCCTTTTGATTAATCTCATCTGATTCAGAAGACTCAGTTTCATTCACCTTAGATTTATTCTTAATGTTTTGTTGATTAGAACTTGTTTCTACATTAGTGCTTGGCATAAAATGATTTGACAAGTTATTTGTTATTGATTCAGGAAAAGGAGTATAATTATTGTTTATAGGAGGTGCCACTGCATTATATCCCAACCCAGACCTGTTCTTTGATTCAATATGAGAATTTAATAATTTCTCATACTCCTGAGATGAAAGTTGAAACTTCGAAAATTTCACTTCAATTGATGCATGATCAGCCATGGATTTAGTTAAGAAAGTGGTCAGATGCTCAACTTGTGCCTTTAAACTGTAATTTTCAGAAACAATTTTATATAAATCCTTTTGTAAAGAGTTAATTTTTATTTGATATAATTTATGTTCTCTTACATGAGATTCATTCAAAATCATTGTTTCTTTAACTTTATTATCCAATTATTGAGCATGAACTCTATATCTTTCTACTTCCTCAACACATATTAATGAACATAACATGTCTCTTACCTCATTTTCCATGGGTGGAACTTTGTATTCCATGTGAGCCATTAAAGCTTGATTTTCTTCCAAGACTTCCTTCTCATACATACTCCAGTCACAAGTTCCATCTTGAAGAATGATCAGCCCGGATTCTTTTGAGTTACTTGTTCCTATTAATGTAGTAGTGGCTGGTGGGGGTGAGTTGGTAAGTTATGGTTGCATGAAGGATCTTTGAGATGATGATGTTTCTTTAGCCATGAGAACTCACCAACTTTCAAAGTTGACCCTTTATTTCTACATGTTTCAGATTTGATACTTGAAGATCTCTTTGCGCTCATATAGGACTTGAACTTAGTTAATTGAAAGTCTTATGATGTTATTTATATCTTGTTTGTTTTATATTTATTTAATTAGATTGTAATGTTAAATAAAATTAATATTTAATATTATTACAACTTATTTAGTTCCATGTGCTATGAACAATTATTTCACATTCGTCTGGCTCGATGATTCCGCCGTCGGTCGGGGTGTGACACTGGTAAGCTTGAAAACTTGAACTGAAAGCTGCCTTTTGTTCTTCAGAGTATAGAAGACAGTGATGGACTCTGGTTGATTGTTGATTGAAGGTATTTCTTATGATGTATCTCTTTGATCATCAAATCTTCCTTTCTCTTTTCTTGACTTACTTTGAGAAGATTTCTTAGGAGGTTTTGATGCATAGAAACTTACTTCCTCTTTATGTTCACTCAAAGTACAAGAGTTATCACCATCATTGTTGGAAATAAAGGCACTTCCAGCACTTTTTGTTTCTTTAAAGTGATATGGTGATACATGTGTTCTCACACTCTTGATTCTTGATTTCTCATCCATTTCAAGAGCCTCAACTTTAGCTACTAGTATATTTAAACTAGTTGCTTTAAGGTCCGTGGTGTTCTTGAATATGGATACAGTTTGCTTCCAACTTTCTTGTAAAGTATGGAGCATTTTCTTGTTTAATTCCTTATTTGTGTATTTCAACTCCAAGATATTCATCTCTGTAACAAGTTGCATAAACCTATGGAGTTGTTAAGGAATTGATTCACCCTCAAAATGATGAAATATTTCATATTGTGAACAAAGGGTGTCCTTCCTAATGCTTCGGATTTCATCACTTCCTTCATAGAGTGTATGAAGAATCTTCCACAAGGAGTTTGCTGTTTTGTAATTCTCATACCTAATTAATATTTCTTCAGGTAAAGCCATACTAAGCAAGTTATATGCTTTAATATCAACTTTAACCTTCTTAACATCATCAGGTGATAGATTTTTGTACTTATGGGTTGATTATTGTCATTATAATCCGGCCCAAGAGTGGGTGGAATATAAGGACCTTCTGTTATTTAAACCCAAAAGTCAGAATCTGTAAAACTAACATGATTCCTGAACTTGATTTTCCAGGATTTAAAATTTACTTTTGTTTCCAACTTTGGAGGTTGGTATGATGATCCACCAAAGTTACTCATGATTAGTTAAGATCCAAGATTTTAACTATTAAATTTGTTCAATTAATATGAACAACTTATTAATGTCGATCAATAACCAAGATCTGCTATTCAATTTATTTGAATATTGATCCAAGTTAATCAAGCAATGTAACTATACTTGCTGAACGATAAATCACTGATCACACAAAAACGATTTGCTCAAAAGAAAAAAAAGAGATCTAATCAGTAAAAACTTACAGTCTAATGAATTCAGCAAGCAATTAAACACAACTAGCACTGATAGATCAATCGATCTAAATCGATGGGCACTTGGCTCTGATACCACCTGTGAATGCAAGGATCGCAATCAGGAATTATCATTGTTAACTGGAAGACAAGTTAACGTTTGTGGAATGAACATTAACTTGGTTTAATTGTTTTTTATTAATTTCAATATCAACAATAATGATAAATAATTAAGATCAACGCAATGAATAGAACACAATTAATGATCAGACAAGGATTGCATTCAAACGTATTTCATTAAAACATGTTAATGATTACAGATGAACAATGAATGAATGATATTGATTTGAATGTTTGATGATATGACGGCTGCTAGGGTTTGGGTTTGTGTGATATGATGTGATATTTGGTTTGTTATATTGATGCTTGTATGTTTTCCATCAAAGTCGTCTAGCCCTGCTTGATGTGAAACCTAGGATACATATTTATAGACAATGATGTTTCTGTTAAGGAAACACTAGATCTCTTGGAATTTGAAATTGTTTCTGTTAAGGAAACACCGGATCTCTTGGGATTCGCATAGCTGACTTGTTGACTTGTTGAATGGTAACACTTGTATTATTTAAATACAAGAGTTTGGATTCCGCAGAAACTTTGTGTTTCGCAGAAAATTTACTCTTCCGTAGAAGTTTGCTCATCGTAGGAGTTTGCTCATCCGCATGAGTCTTCACTTGAAGTCTGATTCACTTGAACTCCAGTTGGTTGTTCATCCACAGATGATCTTTGGATGTTTGATACTTGTAAGAAACATATCTACGGAAGAACAAAACGTTCACTTGTAGATGTTTCTTACACTTGGTCAATTTTACCAATTTTAATGTTTTACCTGCAAACATACATAAATCAACACACATATATGTGGTTAACCTATACATTTAATGCATGCATAATAATGAGTTACAAGTATTCATTACAGAAATTGATTAAAGTTCTAAGCCTATACAAAATGGACTAGATCTATTGATCCTAGATCTAACACATATCCAAGGAAACGTCGTAACATTCTATCGGGAGATAGCCGCCGGTGGCGGCATGAGTGCGGGACCAACCAATACCATCCGTACGACCACCAAAGCCGATGGTCGGGTTGAAATCATGAATGATGACTACGGATGATTTGGGAGATTGCAAACAGGCAACAACCGGACCCTCGACCACCGCCATGCAACTACGGAGACGACGAGAGCCGGTAGCACCACTGCATCGAAAAAACCAGAAATCAGGAGAGGACTATTTTTCTCTCTATAAAGGTGATTTGGGAGAGGGGTCAGATTGCAAAAACAGACAATTATGGTGTCCAAACTACAAAAACCCACAACAACACTATTTCTAACTTTTCTTTTTTAATATATAGGATAATTTACAAGGATCATTATATAATTTTTTAGAATTTTATCAGTTTCGGATCTTTTGTTTAATTATTTTCTTTTATTTCCTTGAACTAATTATATAAATTAATCTATCCAATATTTCTACCCTATTATTACAGATCACTATTTCTAATATTTCTTAACAAATTTTTAATTTATTTTCTCACAGTTATTTAGGTATTTAATCCAATTCATCAAGAAAATTAATCCTTTAATTTGTAATCTTTTTGTTTAAATCTTTGGTTCATATAACTTTCAAGTTTTCAGCTCTTGAATTCCCATTTCTTATTGATTTTTGAAAAATAACATTTGTTCATGAGTTCTTATGAATATTATTAATGATTTAACCTTCAAGAGTTGGTTTATATGTGTTTATTTAAACACATATATATTTATTAAACTTGTTAGTTATAGGTTTTGGAAATCTAAACTTGTTTGATGAAGAGAACTAAGAGAATGGCTCGGCTTGACTCCTTAAAGGCCCGGTTGAAGTAATAGTCCTTGATGTTTTAGCACAACTAGTTAGAGGTGAACAAGGGTGGTGATGGTGTTGATTGTATGAAGTGAAAATCCGAGAATTTGAGGGTGAGAATGGAGATGGCTTGAGAACCGAGAGTATGAGGGTGGTGGTGGATTGAGAGCCGAGAGATGATTGCGGAGAAGGTGGTTGTGGCTATGGTGGTTTGCGGTTGATGGTGTGTAATGGTTTCATTGTGGCCTGAAAGAAGTGGAGAGCTCATCATTACCTCTAGTCTTAGACTAGTGAGGTGGGGATTATAGCTTGTATTAATGGAGCATTAGGAGGGTTTCTAAGGTGTGCTTAGTGTCTTGGATGTTAGGTGGTGAAATTAGAAGATGATTAGTGTTAGGGTGGTGCTAGGTGGCGGTTTAAGGAGCAAAGGTTAATGTCAATAGATGGCTTAGGTGGTGATTTGGTGTTAATGACTACTTAATCATTAAGCTAGGATTAGTTAGAGATTTAGGTGTTTAATCAGGTTAACCGAGGTTTGAGCTAAGGTTGTGTCTAATACTTCTAAAAATGAAGGAAAAATTAATATGGTGGTATAATGATAAATAATTAAAACTTTAAATGATAGGTTAAGTGTATTTTAGTTTTAACTATATTTTCAAGTTTCACCTTTTATTTTTAAACGCTTGTAACTTTTACATACAAGCAGCTCATTATATCTATTGCTAATCATCGAATCTAGTACTAGTCATTGTATTACCCATTGTGTCTAATATTAACCATTGTTGTTTTTAAAATGGTGATTTTCAAATACACCATGCTAAAAATGTAATTTGTTTACCTTTATTACGGGTCATTGAATAATACTAATAAGTTGATTGTGTAATCCTAATCAAACAACTTATTGTGTCAATTGTTAATTATCGAGTCTATTGTTGGTCATTATGTTACATATTATGTCTCATGTTGACTATTGTTTTATGTATTATGTTTTTTAAATTGATAATTTTGAAAATGTATTTTTTACGTTTTTCAATTCATTATCAAGATTGTATAATACTCGTCAAGCAGTTTATTATGTATTTCTCATAAGATAATTGAGTAATCATCACCAAATCAGAAGATTACATAATGGCCTTACGAAATTATACAATGAGCTTTAAAAAAACTTTGTTATTTTATATCAACTTATAAGCTTTTAAAGATAAAAAATGTTTGTTTATATGGTGCAGTTTTATTAAAAAAATAATGTTGTATGTAAAAGTTATAAATGTTTAAAAAATGGTGGAACTTGAGAAGGGGAAACATTATCATTTTTGCCCTTAACCTAATTTTGATAAAAATAACACATGTTAACATCTTAATTATTTTTAAACTTTTTAGTTTTATAAGACGTTAGATTTGAACCCTTCTCTTATAATATAGAGAGAGAATGAGAAAAAAATGAAAATTAATTACTTGACTTTTTGTTTTTTTACCATATGCGCACTGCAAAAATAATATGTAATTAAAAATATCAAATTCATCCACTATCATCTCCCTCCTCCCCTTCTCCACAACCACCGCCACCACCACCTCTCATTCCCCATGACTCCACAAACACAAAGGTAATCAATCGACTCTCCGATCACCATCTTCCATAGCCTTTTACAACCATCTTCATACTCATCTCTAGGTAATCCACAATTTGGAACATGATCCTTGGGCAAAACCCTAACCTAAGCACCATTATCAACCCTAATCTTCTCAATAATCTTCCCTCCTCTTCCAATGTCACACCCCCGCTAAAGCGGAAACACGAGGATGTAACAAGACGGGATCGTCATAACACATGGTATACAATAGAGAAGCAATATAAATATGATGACAAGCGTGTCATGACGACACCGAGCACAAATGGAGACTTGTGTCGCGTTTAGTCAATATTCATGACAACATAGCCATAAGCATAACATATAAATGATCACATAAACAATTAGTATGACATTGTTTAATTTCCCACAACCCGGGAAAAAGTGTCAAAACATGCAAAGTATGAATCAGACTACAACAATGATTACAAACGTAAGTTTGTCCAAAAATGTTTAGTCTCAAAAATGCA
>BJCM01152400.1:0-81284 GCA_018326385.1 Flaveria bidentis | reverse complement strand
AGATTTTTTATATATAAAATATTTTTTATAAAAATCTTGTTTTAAAAAAATATAATTTGTAATTATTATGGTTGTTTTAATAAAACTGTTTTAAAATATTTCATTTGTTTATATTTTTTTAAAAAAACAAAATGATTTAAAAGTATTTTGTTTAAAAAATGTTTAAGGTTTTAGAAAATTTCACATTATATGAAACTTTAATTTTTGGTTATTTAGATTTTAATTAAAAGTTGTTATTTTCATTTTCCTTCATAAAATCTATTAAAAAAAGCTAGTTTGAATTTTTTTTTTAAAATTTAGATAAGAGAGAGAAACATAAAATTAATAAAATTTATTTTTAGTAAGAGAGAGAAATTTGTTTGAGTATAAATTACAATAAGTTGGAAAGAAAAATTAATTTGTGAATGTCTAAAAAATAAAAATATCAAAAACATAGATTAAGAGAATGATAAATGACAAAAAAATCTTTGTTTTTTAGTGGTTATACATTTATTCTCATCTTTTACTCGAGTAAAGTGTATAACATATAGTTTTTATGTAAAGTTAACCATGAGTCATGAATTTTGTTAATTTACAGATATATTTATTGGTTCAGTTTGAGCTATATAATGCTAATTTTAATTTCTAAATAGTAATACCTATCAAATTTAGCATTTTCACTATGAAAAAAATGACTTGATGCATTATTTATCTCTTAAATAAAATTGCATATAGTGCATCCCTACGTGTCACCAACTATTATAACGGTTATTAAATTGAGAGGACGTACATAGTATACTATTAAGATCGATAAAAATATTGTTAGACATGATCAAAACATGAATGATTATTGTTGTTTTTTTTCATTTCTTCTATTTAATAATATATACTTTAATTCGATACCTAATTAGTGAATGTCTTTTACTAATAAGTAATAATGAGAGGTCTAGTCGTTTATCTATAAATTAAAATGAGACAACGTGCACGCCAATGAGAAAAAAATTGAAAACACGATGCGTGAGACTCTCACCTTGTATTTCTGTAATTTGTTATTTCTACACTTGAACATGTGACTTCTATTTGATTAGGAGCGGTTCAACCATTTCAAGCGAAAAAAGTTGGACTTTTTTACAATCTGATTAATATTATCAATTTCGATTTGACATGTCTTAAAACAACCTAACATACAAGTCTAATAAATTTGTCCATGCACCCTATGAATAACATCCATTACTAGGTTACTAATTAACTTTTGCAATTTCAGTTTAAATGTAAATTTGATATGAAGTGACAACTAACCTTGATTCCATAATATATATGTGTATCCTCAATTATATAATCCAAATTGAGATCCTGCAAGTGCTAATCCACAATAACATGTTTTGTGTAGGGCTCACTCAGTCTTTTCGGGTACCCAAATCAAGTTCTAAAACCAGGGCTTTTTTTGTAAAATATATATATCTTTGGTTTATCATCTTAATGAATAAAAATATGATGAAACACATCTATTGTAACACAATCACACATATTAGAGTTGTGATGCTTTTTAAATACACTAATTATTTGTTATTCTTGTCAAAACTGAAAAGTATACAAAGACCCCAGAAAACCTATTTAGATACAATATGTGAAACGTAAAGAAATACAATGATAAATGGCAAAATCTTTATCCCAACACTTTCTTATATATTTCTTATATATTGACAACACAAAATGTTCAAAATCGAAAATTGATGTACGATCTAACATATAATTAAGAAGATTGTGGCATCTACAATTTAGGAGCCCTTAACGAGAGTTTAATTTTCTATATAATCTAGCCACCCTTGCCATCCAAAGTCCTCCAATACGTGGCTATGAGTAAATATGTAAATTACTTGGTATTCTTTATAAAAAAACATCTGTCTTATATTTGAATTCTTGGTTTTTTAATGTATTATAATTTGAATTTGAGGACAAAAACTATCTTAAAAGGAGTAGAAAAATGAGGATTCATGATTATTCAACGTTTGAAGATGTTTGTGTTCATTTAACTAATTTCGATGTCTAAACCTCAATTTTATAGTTATAGTTGAAATTTATGCATTTTGACATTTTGTAAATGCAGAAAGGAAATAGGTCCAACACTTTCAAATTTGTGCAACTCCGTCAAAGTATATTAGGGGGAAAAAACAAATTTTTCAAGACTTTTAATTTCTACCCTCACACTCATCAATTTCATACTACGTGGCTAGAACGATATGACATGTCATTACTTCATTAACAATTTTTTTAAAACCATTCATGATATAAGATTTTCCATTCATACGATCAATATTAAAACTGAAAAATGAGGAGTGTACAAATGACCCATTGCAAGCTCATTAGTGTGGACAAACTAGTATTTGAACAAGTAGGTAGGTTCCTGTAAGATCGTCTGTTTTCTTTTGGTTACCTCTTTTAGTAAATAATAAGGGTACGTTTGGTTGAAATAAATGAAACTGAATGAAATTAAGAAATTAATATAATTTTTTAAGTAAATTATGTTGAGTGGATAATAAAATGTAAGACACAAGAGAATGTTTCAATTCAAATTCCTTTGTTTATGAGATTTTAAAATCCTTCCACCTAGAGAGTGAATTTGAAAGATCACAACCAAGAGAATTTGAGATGAAACATTTCCATAGGTTTTACATTTCATTACCACTCAAACATAATTTACTTGAAAATTATACTGGTTTCTCAATTGTATTTCATTTTATTTCATTTTTTTCAACCAAACACACTCTAAAACTCAAATGTTATGATCAATTTTTGGGGAGCAAGAAGGCATTGTTGCAATACAAGAGAAGAAGATGAAGTTGGGGAAGGTTATATTTTGTGTTATTTTACTTTCTCGTTTGTTTTATGTTGTTCTTTTTATATAATTTTTTTTATTAATTATGATGATTTCATTTAAAAAAGTAATATATCGAAATTATTAAAAAGTTAACTAAAAAATCATAGAAAAAGACATAAATAACTTGTAACATCGATAATCCTAAAAAGTATTGCAAAAAATGCATAAATATGAGACTTTATATTTATTCTAAGAGAGTTCATAGTTCGTAACATAATTGTTGTGAAGATTTTAGAAAAAAATATAAGATAGTGTCTTAATAATTTATTTAGTATCATATAATCATATAATGTTTTTAAAACTTATGAATTTTATTTTTCAAAAATTTTCTTTATTATCTATTATTCAAATGTATTATATTGAATTTTTCAGTCAATATTATATTGAAATTTTCAGTCAATATTATAAATTTTCAGTCAAAAATTTTCTTCTATTATTCATTATTTAAATACATTATATTGAAAATTTCAGTTATAATACGTTATTAATAACTTATTTAGTTGTATGTAAAGAGTGTAAGAAAAAATTTAAACTTTTTTAATTTCTTAATCAATGGTTTATAACAAACTAACTTTAGTAAACCCGTGCATTACACGGGTTATATAAATAAAATATTAATATAATAGTTTATTAATTATAAATAATATTATAAGATATGATATGATTAAAATTACATATAAGAACTGACTATAACTAATAAAACAGTAATATCAACTATTTAAAATTTTATATTATTTTTTTCCAAAAAAGATAATAAGTATTTTGTTGTAAAATAAACCGTATAAAAATGTCATTTAAAAAAAGCATATTATAATTCCCAAATTAATTATTTTTTGTTTTAAAAATTGAACTTAAAAAACAAATTTTGAAATATTTTGTATTTTAATAAAAGTTTTATGTTTTAGAAAAAATATTATTTTATAAAAGTTTTATTTATTCAGAAATAATATTAATAAATAGATCTTTTTTTAATTTACTAAATGTAAAAGAAAGTTAAATAATATTATTACTAATTAAGGTAATTATTTAAGATGAGAGAGATGCGGAAAAATTTTGGTGAGAATGATTGTGATGATGACATGTGGTACCTCAAGTTACTATTTTATTAGAGTAGTAAGATTGTAATTAAAAAGTTATTGAAAAGCTATTTTAGTCGTAAACACTTTTGCTAACTTTTGTTCAAGTTCCTTCTAATTTTAGAATGCTCATAACTCTTACATTCGATTTTTTTTGTAAAAATTACAAAATAAATATGAGCATGTTTTATCTTCAAAATAAATATAATATCAATATATAAATTTAAAAATACATCATTGTGTCTTTTCCGTTTTTATTATGTTTTCCTAAACACCATGGTGTTTTATAAATGATGAGTTTTAAAAAATGCACTAGTGATTTAACACCATTACATACTTCTAATATGTAGTTACAAACTTACAATGATACAATAACAACTAATCTATCTAATATATAAAAAATAATAATAAAATAACATGAAATGATATAAATCATAAAAGACAATGGATAATTGTGTTACTGTGTTTTACTGAACACATTTGTCTTTCTTCTAATATGATTAGTTTTGAAAATACGCCGGTAAATAATATCTTGTATTCCTAATATGTAAACATCATGATAACATAACACAAACTTATATAATTCAAAAAAAATACAAAAATAACACAAAATATCTAACATGTAAAACATAATTTTGAGAAATAAGACACAGGGATTTGATATATTAAATACAATAACTTGAGATATTTGACACAATAATTCAAATGTAATCCTATTTAAAAACAATAAAAGAACACATATAAAACCAGAGTTATTATTAGAAGTTTTGAATTAAATACTCTTTTAATATAACATTACTTTAACAATAAAGTAATTATGAAAAATAAATTAAACTTAATGATAATATTTAAAATAAAAAGGTGTTTGTGAATTTAAATGGATCGCTAGATGTGTTTTTAAGAGTTTAGAAAGAGTAAAGATTTAGTAGTGTTTCAAATTTATTGAATGCCCCCGAAGGGATCAAAACTTTAAGAGATCAAATATTTGAGTTTTTTATGGATCATAAATAGATCAAAGTTAACATGAGTTGAGATTCATGGTATGATTTTTTTATTTTTTTACATCATTTTTATTCTCCTGCTTTTACTAGCAATTTTATAGTTTGCTTTCTAATAAAAATCTCACCGTTTAAATGATAGTGATTATGATTTATGAGATGACACGTCATAAACGTTCCAATATAACTCTAGTCATTCGATGATTATAACCACACAACTATGGTCAACATTTCTATTTGTCAACCAGTATTTGATTACATCAAATCTAGCCCAAGTTTATTCAACGAAAACTTATAAATGTCAATTTATACCATAAAATGTCGACGTATATAAGATACCATTTTGTATATTATCATATGATAGGATAATTTAGGCTGTTTTTTTAAATGACAAACTAGCACCTTCTGAATCCTTTTAAGAAATGAGAGCATATTTTTCAAACCCTTTTGAAATTCACTATAATAATTTAATAGGGTTAGTGTCATATTATTTCCCGATTTTTTTTTATTACTTGTCATGTTACTTAAAAACTACCGAATTTTTTTTATTACTTGTCATGTTCCTTAAAAACTACTTTCAAAACTTGTCATATTATTTCCTGATTTTTTTTAATTCTAGAAAAACGTTTTCTTCCTAAAGAGAAGTTTTAAAAACACGTTTTACATAATGATATAAAGCATATTTAAAATAATAAAAAATAATTATAAAAAATAAATATAAACATTTCTAAAGTTAGAAAATAAAACTTTTAATAAAAAGTTAAAAGTTTCTTTTAGAATTAGAAATAGTGATAAACAAACTGAATTTAACCGACTAAACCGTTTAAACAAATCTATTTGGTTTGGTTATCCGATTTAACCTATTAAACCCGTTTATTACTCGGTTTATACAGATAACTGAACCGAATAAGCAAAATTTTGTGTAATCGTTAACCGAACCAAAAATTAAATTCGTGATTTGATTCACTTTTTTAGTTACACATACGGTTTAGTTTTCAGTTATTACTTTTGTTTGGTTTTTTTGACATTCATAATTACTACAATTAAAAATAAAAAATAATAAAGACCAGAAGAAATAATAAATAAATACAACCTAAAAGTTTTTAGTTTTAACATATTAAATGTGATATGATAAATAAAAAAACATAGAATAAAAAGTTAACTATTTTAAAAAGATAAAAGGATGGATATAATAAGTAAAAATAATTTAGAATAAGGTATGTATAACATCACTTAGCTAAGAACATGTGTTTTGACTATTCCATCGTAATATACACTTTTTTGAAAACATTTGGCACTTATTCACTGAAACAATACGTTTTAAAGTCAACAATCACCTTTTGAATTGGTCATAATTCATTCAGGACTCTTAACTAATCCATAGAAATGAAAAGGAAAATATTGTAGATAAATTTACTAAATATTATTACAACTAAAAGGGTTGATTGAAGTTACTCTTTGTTTAATAATTAATATAGAAACACGAACGCCTTTTATTTATTTATTGAATTTCATAAAAGCACCTTCACCTTTTGCGATATTATTGTATGTTTTATATAGTCCGGACGATATAAACACTTTTTAGATGAAGTCAAGTTTAAATAGATAAACGCAGCTTTAGATTAAACAAGACACATGATGTGTGTAACTACCGAAATGTAAGCATCTAATGAGTTAACTAACTATAAACTATTCATGTTTTCAAGATATACTTGAATGTTTGGTTATAAACTATTCATGTTTACAAGATATACGTTCCACCTCATTCGCGACTCGTGGGGTTATCATCAAGCATACGAGGCATCCAACTATCTACCAACGATTCTTTCAAACTCTTGGCTGCAAAGTCTTTCCCTTTTGCCTTCACAAACATATCAAAAACCAGTTGTCAAACATGTATGCTATCAAGAAAATTACATATATGTAAGGAAATTGGTCATTTAGCAAGGGATAATCTCATCATATCTCAATCATACCTCTACTTTGAGAATGTTCAAGACTTTGCCATAACAAGTAGTGACATTGACATCAACTACTTGAAGTCCCAATGAATTGACTGTCTCGATGATTCTCTGGAAACACCCTCGTTGTTTGCCACAAACTAGTGTAAGCATGAAATCTTTAGCCCCAATTTGGTGTACTTCCACCTGAACCTTCATTTAAACCAAACAAATAAAAGGATTTGACATCTAGCTATAACTATAAACACAAATATTGATTCAAAAACAATAATTAACCTCGGTTTTTCTGTCTGTTGTTGTTGAAACAAGGCCATGTCCTTTTGTAGGTGAGTGTTCATATGCTTTTTTCGGTTTGCATACCTCTATTTCATCCAACTGAGATTTGGAATCATCTTCTTCCAATCTTTTAAGCTCTTCTTGAAGCTCTTGAACATTAGCTTGCAACTCCTTTATGTAATCGATCGCGTCTCCAACTATGGAAGCTCTATCCATCTGATCAAGATTTCAGATTATGTAATGAAAATGAATAAAAATTCATGAAAATACCATAATAAACCTTGGAAATCTTGGGGACTAAAGCACGTAGAGCAAAAAGACCATCTTTGATTCGGTTTCTTCTGTTCCTCTCGGTCACAAGATTCTTCGATTGGAATTGATCTTTGCCAGTTTTCTTCATAATTTTTGTGTATTCTTTTGGTTGCTCAGAAACAGCATCGCCCAACAAGCTCATAGGCTTATCAATGGATTGAGTTGGTGAAACATGAGTTGAACCACCGGTAACAAGTGATGAGTTTTCACTCCACAGGTTTGAACTATTCGGCGATCCTTCAGTTTTCAACTGCTCAAAGTGTTGAGAAAAGATATTGAACTGTGCCATAAGAGTCTCTATCATCCCTTCATCTCTTGTGACCTAAAAGACTCAAGAACTTATGTTACATTAGTGCCAAAACAGTTTCAGAGTGTTGTTTATACATTTGGGCACATGGGTATTACTTGTTTTGATATGTAAAGCTCAATCATACCACCATTAACAGGAATCAAAACCTGTGTTCCAATAGCATCCTGTTACACATGTGTTATTAGTGTTAAAACATTGGTTCCAAATGAATTCACCATTTTACATCTAAACACTGATTACATTCTTACATGACTCCAAGATGGCTGAGCTGACATTGCAACTTCTCCATGTATCCTGATCCCATTTCAAATTCAGACATTGAAGCAACATGGTTGAACAATTAAACAACAAATTAACAACAAACGATACATAAACAATTACCCAGAATACAGAGGCAAATGCAAAGGAATCTTGGCTAATTTCACACAAGCATTTGTATTCACAGAGTGTTTAACGTAAGTATCTCTGCATATTGAAGAAACAAGGTGTTTCATTCCATCAATTTCCTCTTTGACATTTCTACAAACACTTGGTCTACCATTGCAACAACAGCCAACCCACTCAATGTACCTGCAAGAACATCAAATCCCATAAGTTTAAACACATTTAGGGCAGTAATTACACATTTGTTGATGATAATACCTTGATGGATCATCACCAAACTGCCAAACAATGCAATAGTCCCATGCTATGGTCTCTACAAGAGGTCTTAGCCACTCTAATGCCTTTGATAATGCCATCGTGTTCAAGATTATCGGAGAGTGTAGTTTTTGGTTCAAATGAACTCCGGTGAAGTTAATCTGAAATGGGTATGTGGGTATGAGTTAAATCGGCAACAAAATTTAACCGATTGAGGAATCTGATGCTCACTGTACATGTACGATTGGGGGTACGGACAACATTGACCGAAGACGACGAAGTTTGTTTGATGAAAAATATTCGTTACTTTTTGAATTATTCTTAAATGTGTAATATTACTCTGATTTTAATCAGAGCTACAAGTTATTAAAAACAATATTTTTAGAATTGAATTGGACGGTAAATCAGACTTTTTATTGGTCTATTAGTTGGATCAGATATAAAAACTATATTTATTTTATGTTTATTATATTTATTTTAATAAATATATGTAAAAGGTATTGAAAACTTAAAATGTATATATAAAGAACCGGTTCAATCGGTCAAACCCCAAGCTCAACAGTCCTGGTTCCCAATTCGACTAGTTCACCCAGTTCAACCACCAATTCAATGTCAAAACGGTTTTAAGCAGATAACCGGATTGGATTGAAGTATGGTTATCGGTTCAAACAATGCAAGTAACATAGTATATCAATTGTTTTTATAGGGGATTTTGGTTCGAATCTTGATTATAACAAAAATATTTTGTGTTGAGCTTGGGGTTTTTTAATAGTGATGTTTTTCTAAGAGGATTGGGGTGTGGTTCCGATTAAAAAATAATAAATGAATCTGATTAAACTAACATATATTTTTTGGAATAAGGTTGTACCATTAAAATAATATAACTATAGAACTCTAACTACGAGGGGAGCTACCCTTCGAAATTGGGGTGTGGTTACGACTATTTAACTTTTTTCTTATTATTTTTTGTTTGCAAATATATGTTTTGTTCATAACTTAATCTTATAGTTTTTTTTCTATTAAAATTTTAGAAGACAGTGATTATGAAGTTTCGTTGCTTTAACATAATTATTTTATATAAGGTTGTATATTTTCTTGTATAACTTTTTAACTTAGAATATCATATGAGAAAAGATAAATTCAAGTTAGTAGAACATGTCCATCTTACTTAAGAAAAACTCATGTAGTTGTGTTCAGGTTTATATTCAAATTTCAAGCTCATCCAATTTTCAGGTTGATCAGTTTTGTGTTGTAAAACTAATAGGCGCTAGTTGAACAGTGGGATATCAACTAACGATTAATCAAGATTAATGAAATTGAAATATTTATATTTAAAAATTTTAGACTTATATGATATGCACATCGACATGGATATAATACTTAAAAATAATTCAAAATTAAAGCAATCAATCTTAAATATTTAATCAAGGCTTGCAGGTCATTCACTCATGACAGTTAGGTTAGGGGTGCTCAACAGTGTGATTAACGATTTGTTTGATTTATTAATTTATTCATTTTTGTTAGGCCTAACTGTTAACCGAATTAAAAAACAGGCCAAACCAAACCAAATTCAACTGATTAAACCAAATTATTTGGTTTATTCGATTCAGCTATCCAATTAAACCGCTTATTGTTCACTTTATTCAAATAACCAAACCAAACGAGCAAAATTTGTGTAATCATTAACTAAATGGAAAACCAAGTTCATAGTTTAGTTCGGTTTTTTCAGTTACAGACACAATTTGTTTACAATTATTTTTGGATTTTGGTTTTTTTAACAATCCTAAAGCTAAGTTAAATTAGAAGTTAAAAGGGTTAGTGGGACTTAAAATCAATTGTTGTTTGGGCCGCCTAGGATCAGATTTGGGCCGATTAGGAATGATTTCAATCGACTACCGATTTTTAGACCAATTAGGGGGAAATCGTATTGATGTAGGGGGATTAATGATTAATCCCCCTAGATTCAATTTTTACAACACGAATACTTTCATGATTATAAAACACAATTGTACAGAAGCTAAGTCCTGTCCAACTCACTCCAACTCCAACGTGTTCTATTAACTCTTTGCGACTAAATCTTCAAAGACGACATCTTCAACAAATTTAAAGACATTCTTATTCAACCTTTGTAGCTCATCACGTATACTATTAGTTGAAAGCATGCAAAGCGGATGTGTGGGTATGAATCATGATGTTTAACTTTTGTGAATCAAACACCAATCCAAGAGTATGTTTGATAAGAGATGAAAAGTTACGATGTGTCTAAAATAGGTACATCTTGTTAGTAGTTATAAATCTTCATGTCTTTTAAATATAACATTTGTGTTTGACATGTTAATAAATATCAAAATAGTTAAACCATTTTTTCAATAAAAAGTTATAACCAAACACACGAGGACCGTTTCAAAAAGGTGATCATGAGAAAGCAACTGTTACCTGCAGAGTGCAAACAATCACATGAGATGCCACAAAATGAACCGAATGAAGTAGTAGGAATAAAATATATTTTGCAGGGTTATAATTTATAAAAGTAACTTTTAGCACTTTAAAAATTTTTGTACTCTTTATAACTTATAGAAGTACCAACTAACCAAACAAATATCTTAGAATTGTGTTTAGAACTAATTAAGTAATTTTGTGTTTGTTACTTTCTTACTTAACTGGCGGAACCAGAAGGATGCATGACGGGGCTAGTGACACATCATAGTATCACACCTCGTTCGGTAAAGTTTTTTTTAAACGTATTAAACTAGATATTAAGCGTGAGTGATGCGACAAGGTGGCATTAATGTGATTAATTAAATAAAAGAAATGTATATAGTTACAATAACTATGTTTTGAATATTGAAATGTAGATAGAAAAATGAGTTTGTATAACCTACAATTCTCAAAAATACCCTATCTTCAACATAACCTTGTTTTTTTACAACCAAGAAAACAAAAACTAAACACAACTTAGTCTTTTTAAATAAAAGTTAACAAACGAAAGTTGAGGGTTTAGCTTAAAATTAGTCGGTTAAAAGTATATGTAAATATAATACGTGGCTCAAGTTGAAACATCAGAAAGTTAAGAGCTTAAGTTAAAGTTTTTCGGTTAAACTTGAAATTTATAAAACTGAGGGGTATGGTAAAAAAATGTTTATAAAGGTGTAAGGATAACTTTGAAAGTTTATAAAGTTAAAAGGTGTAACTGAAAATGTGAGGGTGACATAACCGACCTTACAAATTGTGAGTTCTATAATGTTATTTTTTTCACCATCAAATTGTTGTATTGTAAATTTATAATAGTTGAAGTGAGTATTAAAACTTATAAGTTGTTACAATATACTCATTATATTTTATAAGATATGTAATTTCTAAACAATCAAAACTAAATTGTAACAGTAAATTGAGCACCAATATAAGTTTATGGCAGAAATCATCTTGTGTTTTTTTGCTAAGGGCAATTTAGATATGAATTTAACTGAAGTATTCAATTTCACAATTCGTTTGATTTTAAGGTAGTATGAATTATTTGAATTAGAGCTGGCATAACAGGTTGCAAATAGCATGGTAAGACACGAGCATGATAAAAAACTAACACAATAAGTGCTTACACAAACTCGACACGATAGCTAATTGTGTCAATTTTTTAAAACTCATACACAAACTTGTTTAAATACATGTTACACCATAAGACATGTTAAACACGAGAAAAATTACACATTTAGTGAAACAAAAGTTTACAAAAGTCCATAAAAATCATAAATAATTCTTAACATCATAATTTTAAACATATTTGAAACAAAAGTCAAGAAAAATCTTAATTAACAAATAACATAGTTCAAATAAGTACGTTAACAAACAGAATCCTGATAAACATCAGACAAATACTAAAGACTTGGTTAAAATCACAATCCAATAATATTAACCTACTTGAAAATGTTACTTAGGTTGACCATCCTAGTAGAACCCTATTCATGACCCTAAGATAAAGCTCACCATGATAAAGGGGCCACAGTTAACAATATAAAATTAAGTCAACCTATTTTGACAGTAGATTTATCTTTTAAAGTAAATTTCTTGAGTTTAAACCTATATGTATGGTTTAAATAGATTTGGAGTTATTTAAAGGGTCCTGTCGGCCTGTCGGGGACACCGCAAGTGTTTTTAGGAGAAACCGGATCTAACCGTCACGTTTTGACCAAAACGTGACGGTTTGAAAACCCAGAGGTGACGTCTAGGTCAAAGTGTCACGTATGACCTGATTTCTGACAAAAGTACACCGATAAAGATGCACGGGTCTGAAACAAAAGGTCACGGTTTGGTCAAACCGTGACGGTTTCTCATCCATTTCATGTGTTTTTATAAAAATGTTGATTTTCTTATAAAAATTAAGTATACAATACTATACTCAAAACCATACATAGTTATAACATAAAAATAAAACTATACTATAGATATTAATATTATAAAAAAAGTATAGAAAACTATACTAATTTGCGTTATCTCCAATCGGCATTGATACTGTAAAATGCCTACTATTAACATTTTTAAAAATATACTGCCAACTTAAAGCCTAACGACAAATTTTGAGAATAAAAAAGACATAAAAATATACTGCAAACTTATATCTTAACGTCAAACATAAAAACCATGTGATGTCTTTTTTTTATTCTCAAAATTTGATGTTAGACTTTAAGTTTGCAGTATATTTTTAAAAATGTTAATAGTAGGTACCTTTTTTACAGTAGCAATGCCGAATGGAGATAACGTAAACTAGTATAGTATCCTAAACTTTTTTTATAATATTAATATCTATGGTATAGTTTTTTACTTTTTTGTTATAACTATGTATGGTTTTGAGTATTTGGTTTCTATACTTTTTTTTATAAAAAATCAACATTTTTATAAAAAAAACATGAAATGGACGATAAACCGTTAGGGTTTGGCCAGACTGTGACCTTTTGTTTCAGACCTGTACATCTTTATCAATGTACCTTTGTCAGGAGTCAGCCATATATGACATTTTGACCTAGACATCACCTCTAGATTTTCAAACCGTCACGTTCCGTTTTCTCTCAAAATTTCTTACGTTTCGCCTAAAATTTCCCTTTTTAAAAATAGAAGAAGTGTGAATTTGTTACTTAAAAAAAGTTAACAGTATAAATATTAACCATTGGGTAATCACCCGTGCTAACACGACCGGTCAATTTCATATAATAGTCATATATGAACACAAATAAAAGAAACGTAGCGTAGAGGCATATTCGGAACGAAAGAGCAAATTTATTAACAAATGTTCATGATCTACTCTACAAACATAGTTGCGTATTGGGTACCTTTAAGAAAACAAAATACATAATGAAATAAAAATATATTAAAATAATTGAAAACTAAAAATAATGCAAATAAAAGTAAAGGTAGCATGCTGGAAAAACCAAAGAAATTAGAAAAAAATAAGAAAAAATATAAAAATGTCAAAGAATATAAAATTGCGTTGTCGAGGGCATGTCACCTAAATAAGCAGATCTTATGATAGGGTCATCTTATTTACTCTTCGTCTTTTTATTGATCGTAATTTTCTCATTGTTACAACATCATCACCTCCTCCACTCTATAAGCTCGTGAGGACCATAACATTGTTTCTTAGATCGTTACCTTGTCACATTGACACGACTTTAAGCAGAACCATCCCTGTCACAATAATGTTTCTTCTTCAATATCCACCAAGGGTGGATCCACATCATAAACACCAACGTCACATTCAAAAGAAATATCTATAATGCAGCACATAACAATTGTTTTATGTATCTTTAATAAGGTTGTTCACAAGCCGAGCCAAATTGCACGAACTTTTGTTTGTGTTTGGCTCGTTTCCAAACCGAACCGAGACAATCGGCTTGTTTACAACCGAGCTCAAAATCAAATGAACAATTTTCAAAAGTTAATTTTTCAATCGAGCGTCGAACGATTGTAAATGAGCGGCAAACAATTTGTAACTCAACTATTTAGTGTATCATCTGATTTATATTGCAATGAGAGACGAATCTTAGGTTTTAATTACTTACAAAACAGCCACATTTCATAACATAATATTTTGTGAATGACAATATGTTGTGACTACCGATAATTATGAGATTGTAGCCGATGTGACAGTAAGCATATTACAAAGAACGATATATGAGAGCTGGGGATGATCGATTAATAGTAAGAGCGAGGTTAAAATTTTCTAATAGCCACTTAGGATTTCAATTTAATGCTTAGTGTTGTTTTTTTACTAGATTGATTGATCTAATATGTATAAACTAATTGTATGCTTGTATATAATAAGTCAAATATACTAAAATGCTATGTATAAACTATATATAAAAACCAAAAATAAAAATCGAACAAAACCGAGTGGACTTTTGTTCGTGTTTGGTTTGTCTACAAATTGATCAAAGCCAAGCAACTCGTTTACAACCGAGAAAAAGTTTAAACGAGCATTTTTCAAACAAATTTTAAATAGGCATCGAGCGAGCATAGTGCAGTTAAATAGGTAATAGAAATTGGCTGGAATTACTTTAGAGTATCAATTTGCGCTTAAATCAAGATCACCTAATTGATTTCATACGATTATTTATATGTTTTAGTTTACTAATTAGAATTTTTACTAGCTAAAGAAGTATAAATAATTAAATACAAGCCAAACCAATACCTATTACACACATAAGCTTCAGCAAACCTCACACGCATAAGTATAAACTTGAACTTCACACCCAGTAACTTATATAAACTATATGACACAAGTCGTCTAAGAAGCTTTACGACAAACATCCCCATCACACACCCATCCTTCATTCGGTTCCCCGTTATCTTTCGCGAGAGCACACTCAGGATGAAGATCAAAGTTACACTCCTCGCAGCTATAAGCCCAGATTGTCCCCTGTTTATCACAACCGTCACACATAAACCCTTGTGAACGAGTCAGAACGAGCTCGTGCTCTTGGTGCAAATCATGCTTCACTTTATCTGGCCACCCTTTTGCCATGTCAGCGAACTTTGCTTCGATCTCAGCCATACGTTCATCTGTGAATGGGAATGCATCAGCACCATGAAGCATGATGAGCCCTCTAGTCTCTGTGGTGATCGTCTTCCCTGTAGGGCCCAAGGCCACCAGCATTGGTATGCCACTGACTTTGAAGGTACGGCTCAGTGACTGCTTTCTTTTGTCGTTATAGGGAAGTGATAGCCATGGCATGGTGGCGTAGTATTCATCGTATGAAGCTTGGTCTCTGTCACTTGAGATGAATATTACTTCAAATGCATCATGTTTGGATTTGATTTCCTTGTATGTTTCAACAAGTTTTGGAGTGAATGCACGGCATGGTGGACACCAGTGTGCAGAGAAGTATAGGAGGATGTGCTTACCGACCAAATCAGATACGGGAACCTATGAAATGATTTGGTATTAGTGACTATAAATGGAAACTAGAGGTGTCAAGACAAATAGAAGTGTATGAGTCAAAAACGGTTCATTTTTTGGGTGGGTTGACACTCCACCCTTCGCGGCCAGTTTCAAAAGATTCTATTAATGATTAATGTGCAAATTACGATTACAAAAATGATATCGTTAATATAATAATCAAGGAAATTTTTAGTTACCCACAACTGATTTGCATATTGCATTTTTATTAAATCAAATTAAGTACGTTTAAGTGTTTGGATGAAAGAAAATGTTCTAGCCTTAAGGAGTTCCAATAAGCTTGATTAACAAAAACTGATTCAAGCCAATATCAAGCTTGCGTTCATCTTCTTTTATCTGTTTTTATTTTGCGCCCATTCAACCCATACCTCTTCAAGTTAAATGTTTTGATTTGACCCGTTAAGATTAAATAAAATTACCCAAAAATTTCCATTAATAAGTAAATGGGTTGAAATAGAAAACCATAATACATAGTTTTCATGAGGGATTTTATGACATTAAGCATATTCAAGTATACGATAACGCACCTTAACTCCATCTTTCCCAACTACAAAATCAAGATCTCCTGAAACCAAGATCGATTCCAAAGTTTGTGCTTCCAGTCTAGCTTTTTCTATCTGCTCAAGCTCAGCGAATTTATCAGGTGTGAAAGGGTACGCATTAACACCATGTTCTTCAATGGCATCAGCAACATTGGGATGGAGAGTTTTCCCATCTGGACCAATAATAACTACAGTAGGGAGTGTAGAGAGCTCAAAATATCGAACTAGTTTCTCACATTTCTTGTCTTTGAATGGAAGTGAAAGCCAAGGGACACTATCAAGCTCTTTCTTGAAAGATTCTTCATCATCATCAAGGGGAATCATCACTACATCAAAGTTACTATCTTTTGTTTTTAATTTGTTGTATACCTTGACAAGAGTACTAGTGAAATCAGATGATCTCTTGAATGTAGACAGTATAAAGTATAGACCGACTGTCTTCCCTTCAAGTTCAGTTACAGGCACCTTACATAAAAGCAAAGAAGCGTGTCACAGTCACATAATAAAAGGGCGAAAAGCATGAAACTGAAAAAGAAACTTCACAGTTTTTCCTGAATTTAGCAACCTTACTTCAAATTAGGAGCAAAACATATACCAACTTATAAATTTATTAGTTATTACTGATAATGGTTATCTTCCTCATCTCAACTGATTTTACTTGTAAACTAATGATGTGGAACTGGTTGATGCCATGCCAGCAGCCAGCAGCCACAGCATGGCACATTGTAAAAAAATGCTTCTTTGAGTAAAAAGTTTATCTTCAATCTTGAAAATTTGATCCTTTTTTAAAAGGTTCTATCTAAAAATAATAATTATCGTGAGGGATGTCACGTAACATATGCAGATACATTACAACGGCAAACAACATGTCATATCACGCAATTTTCAGAAATAGCAAAGACGTACTACGGGTGGAATACATTCCTTGCTACAATCAATAAGAAATTTACCTCGGTAGCTAAAATCAATATAGGAATAATGTGCCTAATTTAAGTTGGATGCTAAAATAAGGAAACAATGTAAAGTCTGTTTCTGTTCCATGAAGTTTGGCTAATAATATATTATGGAACAATTTAAAATGTAGAAGCCGAAGGTAAATTAGACTCATGGGCTCACCTTATCCCCATTAGCTTTAATGACAAAATCACGAGATGGAGACTCGAGTATGGATCCCAAAGATTGATTCTTCCTGGCTTCTTCTTCCTGATCTTTAATTTCTTTGATGCGTTCTGGGGTAAACGGGTACCCTTCAGATCCATATTCTCCAATGATCTCAACCCCACGATCACTCAAAAGTTTTCCATTTTCGTCAAGGAACACAAGATGAGGTATTCCTTTGACCTTAAAACAGTTATCTAAAGCTTCTCGGGTTTGGGAATCAGAGAATGGAACAGCAAGCCAAGGCATTTTGGAGAAATAACCAGTAAATGATTCTTCATCTTCATCAGCTGATACGAATACAATCTCGAGATCACCTTTTACAGAAAGTTCATTATATATATCCACTAGATTTGGTGTAAATCTTTGACATGGTGGACACCAGGATGCAGAAAAATATAAGCCCAATTTTTTTCCATTCAAGGTGCTAATTGCAACCTGTTAATCACAAAATCTGTCAATAAAACTTCCTTTGACAAATATATAGTTCTTCACTTCCCAAAACAAACAAGAAAAAAGAAATTGATAACCTAACAGGCACCTGTTATCTACAAAAATTAAAGTGCAGGGGGGGAGCCATCAAATAAAATCACAATTTTGGTCTAAATAATATCCTAAAAAGCAAGCATTGAATATAAGAAACATAAACACAACCAAAAAAATACTAAATCAGTAACATAATTTCCTACTAAACTCATCACTCTGCAAAGTTCAAATCCATATGGATCCGTCACAGTGTCACCAAAATCAAAACCAGAATTCTTATTTAAAGTCGTAATCCACATAGGTTTACCAAATTCATCTCAATTCATAAGTTAACACTTTGTGCATTTCTCCCTTTCATTTTTCAAGCTCTTCGAGCTCTATAAATCTGCTACGAGAACACAAATTCTCGTTACCAGTGAGAGTCTATCGTGCTTATGTAGTTACGATAAACAGAAACCAACGATATGAAAGAAAAAAATCCGCTTCTTAGTTCTTACTACTCCAAACTAATTAAACATTCCTCCGTTCGCAATTGAATCATCACACAAACAATAATCGACAAATAACTTTCGAATCACTAACAATTACGATCTATAAAAGGTAAACATGAATTATATAGTACAAAAAGGAATCAAATTGAAGTGAACACCTGATCACCGTTGTTGCGAACGAGATAATCTCTATCAGCAGAAGAAAGGAGCGATTGGACATCATGAACATCAACTTGAAGATTATCTGCCATTGTGGTTAGTGAGAGCACCGAAGAAATCGATTATACGGAATGTGTTTAACGTTTGGGGGTTTAATAAGCACAGAATCTTAGGATCTTTCTAGAAATTCTTGAACACCAAGTAATGAACGCGAGCGCGTGCGTTTTTTTTTTTCTTCTTATTTTTAAAATAATTACCATTTGCATACGACGTTTGTTTATTTTAACTACTTGTATTCTTACGGTTTCAAAATAATCATCCGGCCCCGTACGTTTTATATTATTTTCATTTGAGTTTATACGTTTCATTTTTATCTCTATTTGAATTCAAATAAGTAACACTGTTAAAATTTCTGTTAAAATTATTATTAAAAAAATGAAATTATTCTTAATATTAAATAATAACATAAAAAACCTTGTGGGTCCCATTTATCAACATCATCTTCTTCAAATAACCATCACCACAACCACCCCCATCACTACCATCACAACCACCTGGTCATCACCATGACAACTGCCTATCACCACCACCACCACAACAGTCCATCACCACCACCGCAATCACTATCACCACCACAGTAGCCCAATCACTACCATCGCAACCCCATCACTACCATCACAGCCCCATCACTACCGCCACAGTCTCCATCACCACCAGCGTAGCCACCCATCATCACCACCAGCGTAGCCACCCATCATCACCACCGCAACCCCTATCACCACCATCGCAACAACGATCACCACCACCGTAGCCCCATAACTACCACCGTATCCCCATTACTACCTCCACAACCCCCTATCACCATCACCATAGCCACCCATCATCACCACTGCAACTCCTATTAGCACCACCACAACCCCTATCACCACCACCACCAAAGTGGTGCGATGACGGAGGTGGTTGCGGTGGTAGTGGTGGACATAAAGAAGGAGAAGATGTAGAGATAAAGATAGTATAAAAGGAATGGGGGTGTGGATGGGTGAATTTTTTTAATAAATAAAGATATTTTTGTCATTTCACTAAAACTAACGAAAAAATCTAACGTCGTTAGTGTATTGGACTCAAATAGAAATAAAAATGAAACCTCAGGGGCCGGATGACAATTTTGAAACCGTAAGGATGCAATTGTTTAAAATAAACAAACGTCAGGGATGCAAATGATAATTTACTCCTTATTTTATTATTATATCGTTCACGGAGTTTGCATATAATTAATATAATCGTTCATAAATCGTGTAAATGATCATGGATGTTTATTTTATGTTTTAACATCAACTAGTAGTTAGACCCCGCATTGTGGAGGAGGATAAAACCATGAAAAAAACTAACGTCGTGACATTGCCTTGAAATTACACATTCAAGGAGATGTCAATAACATCCGTAACTTTATATAAAATAGGCTAAATACCCCGTTGCGGCGGTGCATAAGACGATAAAAAAGGGAACGTCGAAACGTAGCTAAGCACTCGCTCGTTAAAAGAGGTGTTAATAATCTATATAACTTTATATAAATGAACAAAATCGTAATGAACTTGTCCATTGCAGCAAGACCGTCAAATAAATTATAACTTTATGTAAAAAAGGTTAAAATTTTAAGTTAAAACGTTGATAGAAAACATGTCACAACAGAAAAAAATCATGAAAAGATAAGAATATGCAAATTGGGATATAAAACATCATATTTTTAGAGTTGTAGGAGGAAAAATAAAATAATCTAAAAAAATAAAAAAAAAGTTTTGACAACTTATACGTTTTCATTCTAAGTGGAATTTTTAAAATTTTTATAAAATACTAACTTTTAAAAGTTTAATAGAGGAAAAAAAATGAGTGTGCTAAAAAACAAATATATAAATATAGGGTATAAAATGAAATATAGCTAAATGAGTGGGTAAAAAAAGTATTAATTGAAACTCTATTTATAAGTACCCTAAAAGTTTGAACAAATTACCAATTTATCATTGTATATTAACTTGTATCATGTGCATAGGCTATGTTGAATTTGGTTTTTAAAGTATAGTTAATTCCTATATGATGTTTTAGATAAACGCTTCACAATCTATGTCTTATTAAATTTAAATCTAAAAAATCAAAAAATCACTTAAATGCCAATGTCTAGTAGTGACGCAATGTTGTAAAAACCGTCCTAGTCGGACAATTAGTCGGGGATTAACCGGTAGGTGGCTATCACCTTGTCAATTTTATGTATTCGGCACCCAATATCGTTAGTCAATGCTAATTGAAGCTAATAGGAGATGATTGTTTGAATCGATCAAAGTTGTTCAATTGTGTTTATTCTTTCTGCTCTTCGGTCAAAATTGGACCTAGGCGATCTTAACCAACTAAAAGTCGGTGGTTGCTGCGAGATTCCGATGAATTTCCGGCCAGATTTTAGCGACATGCAAAAATTTCGATGAAATTAAAAAATTTCAGGCCAAATATGTGTGGATGTATATATTTGAATATTTTTATAAAAAATACATGGAAAAATGTTGTTTTATATATAAAACTGAAATTTATATATACAAACTCCAATCCGATTAATCGTTAGTCGGTAATTCACCGCCAACTAGTGCCTAATGATTTTTACAACATTGTCGTGATGTCATAATTGTTTATTACTTTTGTAATTTTTTTGCATATACTTTTTTCCAGCTTTACTTAAAACTTAAAATGTAAAATCTATATAATATTAAAGAAACGCTTGTATATTATTCACTAAAGCACTCTGTCTCTTTATATTAGGCAACGTGTTATACTCTTATAAAAAAATGGGCGTGAAACACTGTAAAAAGAGGTGTGAGCCTTAAGACATGAGTATGGTTATGATGTTACCCCTTGTTGATTATTCAAGAACCTACTTAAATCTGTCACATGTTATGTTGATTGGTCTCCATCTACGTTTGGGGCGTAAAGTGTTACATAATTGCCTTAGTGTTTTTTTATTTTTATTTTTTATTTATATCTACAAGTTAAATCTGAAATATCCAGTTAAAAAATTGTTTACCATCCTTAAAGCGGATTTAATATCTTGGATTGTTATCATAGAATAGTTCCCACATCATAAGAGCTTTATATAAAGTTTTTGAAATTGTAAATGATTTGTAAATACAATTTAAATAGCTAAGATGTTCTATTCAGCTTGATGAAAATAATAAAAATTCTAACCATAGCTTTGTATGTGTTGATAAGTAACTTAGGTACTAAGTAATTAAATAGCTTTGTATGTGTTGATAAGTAACTTAGGTAATAAGTAATTAAGGTACTTGCCGTTCAAAAAATGTAATTAAGGTACTTTGTTAAAAGTTCATGAGTGCTTAGTGTTAGTGATCGATAATTATCATAATGCAATGATGGTTGGTAAAGTGGGGAAGCTTAAAACATGAACGAGATAATAAGTGATTATAAAATATTTAGCCAAGCTTAGCTCATTATATATATAGCTCGTTATACATATGGCTCGTTATATATCATTGATTGTCCGATGAATATGTAACCATGAAGTCGATAGGGTTAGTTGGCGAAACGTTGATATATGTTTGGAGATAAGTAACCACAAGGCTATATAAGCTTAGTTGGTAAGATATTGATAATTGTCTTGTGATAATTACCACGAGGCTAAAATTAGTTAGTAAACTATTGCCCAAATTTTAATTATCTAATCAACATAATACTTAGGGGTGTTTGGTTGGAAGGAATATAATGAAATTGAGAAACTAGTAAAATTTTCAAGTAAAATTATGTTTGAATGAGTAATAAAATGTAAAACCCAAGAGAATGTTTCACCTGAAATTCCCTTGGTTGTGGTATTTCAAAATACTTCACTTAGACAGAGAATTTGAAATCTCACAACCAAGAGAATTTGAGAACAAACAGTTCAGTAGGTTTTACATTTCATGCACCATTCAAACATAAATTTTACTTCAAAATTATACTAATTTCTCAATTCCATTTCATTCTTTCCAACCAAACGTCTCATTAATTTCATCGAAAATTTGACTATTGATTTTTGTAATTAGTTGTACATAGTTAGATAAAATAACAACCAAATGAATTACGCTCATGGAATTGAAGGACCATTGTGATGATTTCAAGTGTATAATATTGGATCACATGTGAAAGGACCATTGTGATGAAGACAATGGTAAAGAGGGGTCGATGAAGGACCATTGTTGTTAGCCCCAACTAGATGAAAAGTATGTACTGATTGAGACATGCATAATTATTCATAACGGGTAAAACAACATAGTAATCATAATATGCCATTAGTCTAGTGAAATATATATGAATTAAATAAAATGCAAAATTATACATAGGTCCAAAATTTGATAAAAGTAATGGGGCATGATTATGACCCTGATAAATAGCTAAAAAATATTATGAGTATGCTTGAAAAATAAAGGTTTAATGAAGTAATGGACTAATTAATTGATGAATAATAAGTTGAGTATCATGTTAAAGTTTTAAAATACAATTTTTTAGGAATAATTTAATATGAACGTTATATGTTTTCACCGGGGAAGTATTCTGCACCCATCGAACTACTTTGCATATTTATTTTTTTATTATTTATAATTTATTTTCTGACGATGTACACTATTTTACAAAATTAATTAATAAAGTCATGAGTTTCCACTTCCACCCATAAGTACATGGATCCAAGGTGAGAAAGGTGACATATGACGAAGCTATTGGTTTAGGTTCCAATTAAAATATTTCTGGTGGAGAAATAAAGGCATTTAATTTCTTGATGAGAATATTGTATTCCTAAAGAAGACAAGTAAGTAAATATATCAAAGACTTGCATAATAAAAGAAAATAAAAACCTTGTTTCCTTCTATCTCTAATAAATGCCCTATATGATTTGATGTGTGAGACCCGTGTAGTATAGTGGCCTTAAAATTAGTAAGATTTTGTATATTTATCTAACTTTTTGTGTTAACTAATGATTTCAAAAACCAAACCAGCATGTTTGGTTCAATAACCAATTATGCTTTTACCAATATGGTCCTAGGTTTAATGACATACAAAAAGATGTGTATGTAGCACATCTTTTTATCTTTTAACTTTGGGCAAATAACTCTTTATATAAGTAGCGCTTTGGTTTTCCTACACAATCAATGTGAAATAGGAGTATTTTCTATAGTTTTGGTTTTAGACAAAATTGTAAATAAAATATAGATTTATGTATGAATAATTGTATGAAATACAATAACATAAATCTTAAGTGTCTTAAACATTTAAAAAAATTACAAGTCATGCATCTAAAATGTCACATAAGGTAATACTGATAAATAATACAATAAATCAATTCAATTATTCAATAATCTTGATACTTCGTAAATCATAACGGGAAATAGATGTGCAAATCTACAACTCATATGACTTTTCTCAACATGCACATATTATACAGGGCGTAAAAAATTATGTACAAATTATATATAATCCTTTAAACATGCGTATACAAGTTGAAAACAACACACAAAAATATATAAAATGTCTTATATAGTCGTATAAGAGTTTTAAAAAAATCAAAATCAATTAAAAAAGTTATAATTGCATTTAGCAGATTAAAAAAAAGCATGACAATAAAATCGATAAGAATAATAAAAAATGAAATAAAAAATATAATGAATTAAATAATCTTAAATTAAGACTAGGAAAAATATTTATTTATTTTTTAACAGACTAGGAATAATATATATTAATGACGAAGAAACATGTATGTTAGTTAGCGTGACTTTCACGACAACCACACTTATAAATAGTATAAAAGTTGTGCTGAAGAGATGAACGGATAAGATTATTTGTAGCGGATAAGATGTTTAGATGTATTGTTTATGTGATTTGATCCAAAAATTACTTTCCACGTTGTTTCTTTATGTTTTAAATAACTTTGTTATACTTGTTCTTTCTTTTGTTCACATACCTTTATAAGATGTATATCAATAGCAATAACTAAATATTTGTTACAAAGTAGGTAAATGTCTCGTGTATTATAGATGTTGAATAAAGAAAATAATAAATAACTAGTAAAAAAATTTTATGAATTATAAAACCATATTTGAAGATAAAATATGATTATAATTACATACGAATAACTATTTCATGTAAATAAACACTAGATAAATTATAGATAGATAGATATATAGATAAATAGATGGTCTAGAAACCCATTTATTAAACGGGTTATAGTTTGTAATAAACACAAAAAGTTACAGTACGATATTTTAATATAAGATATGTATAAAATTATACATACATACTTGTTCAAGAGATAAAATAATTATACTATTTTACTCTCTTATCTAAATAGTTTTATTTTTATATATTTGTTTTAAGATTTTTTTATAAAAAATTATTGTATATAAAAATCTTGTTTATTCAAAACTCAAGTTTCTAATTATTATGTTTGTTTTAATAAAACTGCTTTTAATATAATTATTATAAAAAATGACTGCTTTAAAATATTTTGTTACAAACGGTTCAATGCTTTAGAAAAATATGAATTTTAATTTGCTTAATAAAATTTATTTTAAAAACAGAGTTTGATTTAAAAAAATATAGATAAAAGAGAAAAATATATCAATTGACCAAACTATTTTTTATGAAGAAGGAAAAATTATTTGAGTATTTAAATTACTTTAATATCCTTTTGGATGGAAAATAAAGTGATGATGTTTACAAGAATGACAAGTGTTAAAAATGTGGTTTAAAAAGATGACAAGTGATAAATAAACATTTTTTATTAGTATTTATGGATATTTATGTTTTAGATCGACATAGTCAACTAGGTGTGTACAAAGATTGAGTTACTATGGGTAACTCATAATCGATTTGTTGTAAGTTCGAATTAAGCATATCTAAAATAAGTGTGATTTGTGTTTAAACTAAATTTGATGCCATTTAATATAAAAGTTTTAAGCCGAAGGTTTATATGTCAAACTTGAATAGACTCCCTAGTTTATCATTTTTATAAATACAACAACAATTATTTATATGTATAACTATTAAATAATTATAATTATATTTTAATAAATAAATGCTGCATATTACCAGCTCCAGTTATTTTATCTTTTTGGTTTTCTTCGTTAACTTGTTTTTATATATTTCATTTAAATTGCTTTTTTAAATTAGTATACTATAACATTCGAGATATAATATTGTTTTTTATGGGTTTGGTTAAATAGACACCCCAAAATTTTAAATCAATACTGCAAAATTTATATATGTGTCGTATAGCCCATACGTGTCGTATAGAGGGGGGTCGTATAAGGTTGCATGTGTCGTATAGGGCTATATGTGTCGTACAGGCCGGCCGTATAGGACTATATGGGGCGTATAACTCTCTGACAGCCCCCCTGAGTTTTTCCTCGTAGTCAATGTCGAAATTCGTTATACACGTCGTATAGCCTTATATGTGTCGTATAGGAGTCGTATAGGGTTATATGAGATGTATAACTCTCTGACAGTTCCCCTGAATTTTCCTTGTTTTTAGTGTATTCGACTCTATACGCCGTGTATGAACCCATACGCGACGTATAGGTGAGTGTCGATTTATAAAGTGATGTCTCTTTATTAAGACCCTTTTTAATATATGTTTTGGTCATTAAAACCAAATTGTAATTCATACGTTTCTTTTGTTTAATTAACCATGTGTTAATGTAAATACACACATTATGAAGTTTGTTAATACGTCACTTTGTACTAGTTTGTCTTCTGGTTTAGCAAAAAAAAAAAAAACAACTAACGACGATTTTCTTAGAATGAGTCAGAAGCCACATGTGTTATGTTTTCTAGTTTAGCATAAGAAGTTAACAATCTATCTATTTCTGTTGCTGTTAATTTATGTATGAATGAATAGTAATGATACAAATTGTTTAATATAATCATGTTTTAACGACTACAAACACTTATTTGATTTCTCAAGTCCTTGTCATAAATTGATTGGTTGGAAACGAGCACGTGAAATGCTTGATAAAACATATTGTGTGCATTTAAAAATAAGTGTATTACAAGTATTTTTCTTATTTTTATTCGTATAATTACATTACAAATTATTATATTTGCTCTTTTTTAAATTAAATAATATTTTTATACTCTTATAATTGTTTTTTTCTCTCGTCCACTCACATCCATTTTAAATAATATTAAAAAAATTTATAAATTGAACAGTGATTCTTCAAATATACAAATCCACAGTAACATTTTCTCTCTTCTTCACTCACAACCACTCAAAACCACTCAAAATCATTCCATATAATATACCAAACACACTCATTTTTTAATAATAAGTAGTGTCGGAGCTTGAATCAAAGTTTACGAGGGGCGGAGGCGAAATTAAACTATTTTACGGGGCAGACTCCGGCGCATCCCCCCACCCCGCCCAAAGAAGTTTCGCCGGTGATAATAAGATGATTGATGTGTTTTTTAACGCATGAGTTATCCATCAATTATATGGCACATTAAGCCTATGTGTTTTAATGAGAACTTTCATCATTAGCGTTTTCACTTGTGTCTCATAGATTTGAATAGTGGATTACAAGCTTTTATGATTGATGTGTTTTTTTAATGCATGAATTATTCAGGTTAGAGCATTCACAATCCATCTTCCATTCCTATCCTAAGAGCATTTACGATCCGTTTTTTAAATTTATATGCGTGTATTCCTTATATTATATGATAGATTATAATTGTTTGTGAGTGAAGAATATGAGAAATTTAATGTTTAATCTATTCAATCTGTATTTTTAAAAAATATTGTTTAAAACCTATAATGTTTTTAATATATTTTAAGTGGTTATAGTGGAGAATAGAGAAAAAAGTAATGATAAAAATGAAATGAAAGAGAAAAATAGTGATTTTTAATGTAATTATATGGATAAAAATAAAAAATGAGTTTTGAATGTTCATAAAATTACATTAAAATCATTATTTTTTGTCACTTATTTCTAATTAAATATTATTTTTTCATATATTTATCATTACATTTTCTCTCTCATCCACTCGCATTCACTTTAAAAATATTGAAAAATATATAGTGGTTGTACCGTGTTTTTTCAAATACGAGAAAACAAGGTATAATCCCCATACATTTTTCATCTCCTTCACTTCATCCCCTATAATATAGGATATTTACTCACATAAAAATAAAAAAACAGACATGAATGCTTTTAGAATTTTAATTTATAAAAAAAGGTTGGTGGCAAGTCACCGGCCAACTCCCATCCCTCAATCTTTAAAGTTTACACTTCTAGGTCCTTCAATTTTTTAAGAGCTTATATAATAATGTCATTTTGAACTCTCAAAATTTAAAAGATCAAGGGTTACACCGGATACATTGTTTATTAAAAAACCAAATTTTCATGTTTTAATTTTATGTACATGTCGATATATATTCAAGCATGTCTATATTTTAATGTAAATTTTTCCGGAAACGAACATGGTCAAACATGTAACATTATCATCCTGATTTTTAAGTTCGTCTTAAGTTAATTTACTTTTCAAAGTAAATTTTCTTCGCAAACAAGCCACATCAATTATAATACGTTTTTATTAGATTGTATAAATTCAACTTACTTTACGTTTAAAAAAAATAATAATTTAAAAATAAGTTACTTTAATTGTAGTCTATACTTTCTTACACCATATACAATGCAACCATACATGCTTATTATTATGTACTCTTTAAGTTAGTTTAAGTTTCGACATAAATTTTGGTAAGAGTTATATATAATACGTTTTCGTTCGACGATAAAAACTCGAGTTATTCTACGTTTCAACGTAGATCCAAATAGAAAACAAGCCGGGTTTATTGTAGTCATTATGTTTTTAGATCGCGTAAGCCGCCGCCGTCGTTGTCGCCGTAACGCGTGCAAAGTAAAAGAAAACTAATATAAGTAACTCATTAGCGGATGAAAAATCAGAGTTAGCAGCAAATGAGGAAGCAAATTTTGGTCTCCTTTGCCCCGATCATATCAACCTTCAGTCATACGTTCGTCCGAAACGCATCAACATCGTCTTCTCTCTTTCCCTCACAATTTGATTCTTATTTTCAACTCAATCCTCGAGACAGATGTTACACCTATAACACAGACATTGAAAGATTAATGAAATCTGGATCAGTTGATCACGCACTCCAACTGTTCGACGAAATGCCTACAAGAGACGTAATTACATGGAACATAGTAATTTCAGGGCTTAAGCGAAATGGGTTGTCAAGAAAAGCGTTAACTTTCTATACTCAAATGGTGTCCCAAGGATTTGTCGAGAGTTCATCCACGTTTTCGACTGTTTTGGGTGCGTTTAGTCATGAAGGGTTATATCAAGAAGGACTTCAAGTGCACAATAGGGTGATTGTTCTTGGGTTGAGTTTGAATGTGTATGTTGGAACTGCATTGATTGATCTTTACATGAATATGGGGATTGTTGATTTTGCTTTGAGATTGTTTGATGAATTACCCGAAAGGAATCTTGCAACATGGAATCAGTTACTGAGAGGCTTTGGTGAATTTGGAGTATCAGAGAAGTTAGAGTTGTATTATAGGATGAAAAGAGAAGGTGTTGTGCCTAATGCACTAACTTTTTGTTATTTAATCCGCGCATTTGGCGACGAGAGGTTTGTTGGTAAAGGAAGAGAGCTGCATTCTTATGCAATTAAGGTTGGATGGGCTGAATCAGACTTGTTTGTTTCCAATGCTTTAGTGGATTTTTATAGTGCTTGTGGGAGTCTAACAGATGCTGAGAAATCATTTGAAGTTATTTTAACAGATGATGTGATTTCTTGGAATTCTTTGGTTTCTGTGTATGCATATAATGGGATTGCAAGCAATGCTCTTGAGATGTTTTCTATGATGCAAGTATGGGGAAAGAAGCCATCGATTCGTTCATTTGTCGGGTTGTTGAATTATTCTAGTGGGAATGTGAATATAATCCTTGGAAAACAGATCCATTGTTTTGTCTTAAAACAAGGTTTTGACAATGGGAATTGTTACATTCATTCTGCTTTAATCGATATGTATGGTAAATGTGGTGAAATAGAAAGTTCAGTGTTGATATACAAAAATGTTCCAAGAAAAACTCTTGAGGTATGCAATTCGTTGATGACATCATTTGCACATTGTGGCATTGTGGAAGATGCGATCGAATTATTTGGTTTGATGGTTGATGAAGACATTGGGTTTGATGAAGTTAGTTTATCAACCACAGTCAACTCACTGTCGAAGTCAAGTCATGCTAGCTTGACAAGCTGTAAATTGTTGCATCATTGTGCTGTGAAATCAGGGTTTGATCATAATCTTGCAGTTTCCTGTTCTCTTATAGATAGTTATTCAAGATTCGGAGATGTTAAATCGTCTTGCCAGGTTTTCGAACAAGTTTCTTCACCAAATGTTATCTGTTTTAATTCAATCATCAGTGCTTATTCCCGCAACAAAATGGGAATGGAATGCTGTAAATTCCTTGAAGTAATGATTAATAAGGGTCTGAAACCAGATAAAGTGACCTTCTTATGTGTGTTAAGAGCTTGCAACCATTCAGGAATGGTTCAAGAGGGAAAGATGGTGTATGAGTCAATGAAGACTCTACATGGTATTGACCCTGAAAGTCAACATTTAGCTTGCATGGTTGACCTTCTTGGGCACAAAGGTTTACTTGAAGAAGCTGAAAGGCTGCTAAAACAATCACCAGTTGATAATGACTCTGTCATCTGGAGTTCATTGTTGCGCCATTGTAGGGCCCACTGTAATGAAACAGCAGGAAAAAGAATAGCAGAAATAATAACTAAACTTCAGCCTGAAAATCCTTCAATTTGGTTACAAACTTCAAACTTCTATTCAGAAATTGGGGAATTAGAAACCTCTAAACAAATTAGAGATGTTGCTCTAGCAAGAAAGATGCAAAGAGATATGCTTACAAATTAATTAATGTTTTAAATCACTCTTAGCAAGAAAAAATCTGATTAAATGTGGGCCAATGGAAGAGACACTTTAGACATGTGAATGTTTGATGAGTGAAGCAAAGGTCTCCACTCTCCAGAACATGTATATTCTTACACTTGAAGGGTTGGTCATGTAGAAAATCTTTCACTTTCATATACTTTAAAGCCAAGCCAGATATATTACCCACAAAATCGATCATTTTTAGCCCTAACCTATAAATATATATTATTATCTCATTGCATATATATACATCAAACAGTATTCTTAAACTGGTAGAACTCATGAATCATTAAAATCATGGGCAATATCCAATTCGTTTATTTTCTTGCTCTGCTTCTGGTTTGTGAAAGCACGGCTAAGATTAAAAGTTTGAAAACTGAAGATGATGAGATACATTTCTTGGACTTACCTTCATGCTCAAGTGAACATGGTATCAAGATTCTTGTGAATGTTGATGGTTTTGGTGCTGTTGGAGATGGTGTTGCTGATGACACAAAGGTGAATATGAGGATATTGTTTGACTGTAATGAACTATGTTAACCTGTTAAATTATTAGTTTAATGATTCTTTGAGGATATATTTTCGGCTGCATTACACTATAACAGGCATTTGTAAATGCATGGAAGCAAGCATGCTCTACAGCAGCAGCAGTGCTTTTAGTTCCTCCAGACCGTACTTATTTAATTAATGCAACAAGATTCAAGGGACCTTGTGCTGAAGATCTAATAGTTCAGGTAATTGTCACTGGTGAATTCCTTTTTATAGTACAGGGCACATGTCTTAGGAAACTGGAACATCTTTAATAATGGATGAAATTTCTCCTTATTTGTGCTTCACATGGAATCTTTTAATTTATGTAAGGTTCCTTCATTTTATCTTTATCAGAGGACATGCAAGACATATGACTAGTAGCCAAAATTCATACGAGACCAATTAAGCAATAGAAATTTGGAACATTTTTAATTACGGATGTCCCATGAAAATTGAAAACTTTTCCTTTTTCGGGATTCAAACGAACTCTTTTTTTTTCTTTATCTGTAAGATTCCTTCATTTTATTGTTACAAGAGGACATTTAGGACATCTGACTAGCAGCCAAACATTTATAAGTGGCTGGATAATCAATGACATGATAGCTGATTTTTCATATTCTTTTCACTTGCATGCATAAATTCTTTTTAGAATGCAAAAGTTTTTTTTTGAAAAATGCATGCTTAAATTGTTCGAATCATATGTAAAAACATTTGAGTCTAGTTGAGGAGATATAATTAGTCTAAATGTTCAATGGGTCATGGTTTATTGATTCACTTAATTCCCAAGACTTTGAATTTTTTGTTGTTGTTAATGTCGGTGACATGTGGATGCAAATGATGAAAATAATATGATTTTTTAGAATCTAAGTACCTGCATAATAAAGTTTTTGCTTAAGGTATGCGAGGGAAAACAAAAACAATATCAATGATCCCTTTATCTCTTTTTTGAGTTCATTTTGATACAAGCAAAAAGTGATTTTTTCTAGTAGGGTTTATTGCACCAAAATGTAACTAATTTTTTATAAAAACAAGCCCTTTTCTAGTAGGGTTCCCAAATGTAACTAATTTTTCATCCTTTTGTTGCTGTATGTAAGAAAAAAAGGTTTTTTTTCCATTATTGTAACATAGTATTTTACTGTTGTATGAAAGTAACTTTCTGTATCAGCTCATAAAATGGTGACTTGACAGTACATTAATAAAAAAACTGAGAGTATCCAATATGAAACAATGGAAAAAACATTTTCTTCCTTACATACAATGACAAAGATGAAAATAAGTTATAGTTTGGTGTAATTAACCCATGCTACTTGCTAATATGCATTGTATCATTAAAAGGTCTTACAGTTATCATCTGTGAGGTACAGATCGATGGAAATATTGTAGCACCAGATGAGCCCAAAAACTGGGATCCTAAAAACCCTAGAACTTGGCTCTATTTTTCTAATCTCAAGGGAGTCATTTTCCAAGGACGTGGTGTTATAGATGGATCAGGAAGGAAATGGTGGGCTGCTTCTTGCAAAAAGAACAAAACAAATGTAAAACTATTCTTTATATTTCATTATATACAATTGACCAATAATAACATATTGACACCCCATTTAATTCTTTTTTGTTATTTTGCTTCTCTACAGCCTTGTGTTGGAGCTCCAACGGTAAGAACTTTAGTTTTTCTTTAGAGTATAAAACTCTTGATAATTTGTGTAAATATTATGTATATAGTTTTAACATGGAAGGGTAAAATGAATGCAGGCACTAACAATTGATCAAAGCGCAAATATAGAAGTGAATGGTCTTACTGTCCAAAACAGTCAGCAAATGCATTTTACTGTATCACGATCAGAATCTGTTAGAATTACTAATGTTTTAGTCTCAGCTCCTGAAGATAGTCCCAACACTGATGGAATCCATCTTACTAGATCAAAAAATGTAGTTATTGAGAACAGTAAAATTGGAACAGGTTCTTGACTTTTTTATTTAAATTTGTGTTGACCTCTTGAGATGACTTGTTTTCTTAAAAAAAAAGTGCACACTTTGACTTAGAGGTCAAGCAGACAACCTTTTGATTTCATGATCAACATTAATTCTTCACATTTGATAATGAACAAATGTACAAGTACCAACGTACTTTTACATTTAAATTTTTATATATTCTAAACCTGAAATTTTTGTTTTCTTAGGTACTTTCAAACTCATCTAGTTTTGCTCATATGATACTTAGGTGATGATTGCATCTCAATCGTGAATGGTTGTTCTAATATCAAGATGAAGACAATATATTGTGGGCCAGGTCATGGAATCAGGTACTTATATATTTATAGTGATAATTAGTTCTCCAACAACAATAGTATGTTGCTTAATAAACAAGCATGGAAAACTAATCTCGATTAATTGTTATGACAGTATAGGAAGCCTTGGAAAAGATAATTCTACGGACTTTGTAACAACAGTAGTCCTGGATACAGCTTTCCTTAAAGGCACTACAAATGGCCTCAGGATTAAAACATGGCAGGTATTTTGTTTATATGAAGCATTAACAATTATTCAATCAAATGATTGGGATTTTGAGATGCTTGTGGCTCTCAAACTAGCTTGGGTACTGTTACTTTAGTCTTTAGTGGCATTAATTCTTGCTTGCAGCACCATGTTGCATACTTTAGGAGTCCAATTATCTTCTGAAAGTCCCAACATTGTTTTATTTAGCATCTACTTGTCATTATTATGGGAGGTTTTTTTTTTATGATATACTAACAATTAATCTATAATTTCTAAAGATTAAACTAATCCTTATCTGAAGCCCACAAGACCATCTCTAAGTTCAAACCCAAAAGCCATATACTGAGGTTGCATAAGCCATAGTGGCTATGTTGAACGGGTTGAGTAATGGGTCAAAACGGGTCGAACACTTTTTGTCCAGATTTTTTAGTTCTTTTCATTAATTATTAGTGTGAACTATGTTTCATAATATATATCATATTAATAAATAATCTTAACTTTTTATAAAAAAAATTAGGGGTTTTATGCGTAAGAGTAAACATTGGCCTGCTAACTTTCTTTGGCACAGGGAGGATCTGGTTATGTTAGAGCTGTGCTCTATAAAAACGTTCAAATGGATGACGTGGCAAACCCCATAATTATTGATCAATTCTATTGTGATTCACCTAAACATTGTCTAAATCAGGTATATTCATTTTTTTCATCCAACATTTTTATTGTGTGGGTTCTATCTGTAATCTATATGGTATGAGGAAAAAAAAATTTAAGGTTATAAGATTCTGGGTCTTGTATATCAAAAGGTGAAAAGAAATGAAGGTTGACCCACAAAATGCATAATCAAGAATGAGAGATTTCATGAAATAATATATTTTTGTCTATTTGTGCCCCATCCCCATCTTTTATGTCCTTTTCTACAATCTTGTAAACAGTTAATGAAGTTTAATCTTCTTTTTTTTCATATGAACAGACGTCAGCTGTGGAAATAAGTCAAATTATGTATGAAAACATCCATGGAACATCAAAGAGTCCGATCGCTATGAAATTTGCATGCAGTGACACGGTTCCCTGCAAGAACATTGTCCTTAATAATATCAACTTAAAAAGGACAGATGGGAAATCAGCACAAACATTTTGTAACTCTGTCAGTGGTTTCACCTTTGATTATGTTGAACCATCTGCGGACTGTTTGATGACCATTAACAACTCGTTCACCAAATCCTTTGAACAACCACAATTTAAGCGTGAGTATTTGATTCATAGTGAACTTTAGTTTGTTTAGTTTATGTGCATGTTCATGTTCTAAAGGTCAATCCGTGTAGTGTTTGAAGATTACTGAGCATTTCAAAGTCGTGTTAGTATATAGGGTAATTATTTTGAGTTGTAAAGAGTGTGTGATATAACTTGTAGGTAGACGTACGTCCCTAATGTACATATGGTTCTGTTCTTTTGTGTTATTAATGAGAGTATCAAGCATGATTAATCAACTTTATGCACATTTGAGTGTCTCTAATTAAACATAATATACGCATGCACATGGGCATGTGATGTGTGTACAGGAACACATGTTTGTGTTTGGGAGGGTGTATTCATCTAACACGTAGCCTTGTGGTCTAGTGGTATTAATGTTGTTCCTCGTAAATAATGTGGATTCAAATCTTTGCAAATGCAAGATTAGGTGGATTAATGATTATGATTATAAAAATATTAAAAAACATGCCCATGATATTTTAATAACGATTAATTTTATAATAAATACATAACTAGTAAATAATACACCATTTCATTCTTAGTTATTAACTTTGGTTAGAAAGTACATCATTTTATCATCAGAATGTCATATTGCGGATCTTTATATCTCTACTCACTCTCTCGATCTCACCACTCTCTTTCACGTGCCCATCTCTTCTTGCAATCACCATTCACAACTCTGTCACCTGGTTCATCCAACAGTTGCACCACTGCAGCCACACACCACAAAGGTCACTAGCCAACCCAAAGCATTCGCCAAACCGAATCAAAATATTTCTAAGCTCTAGTCACAAACCAGGTCTCTTCCACGTAGTTTGATCAATACCCCGACACTATGAGCACCACATTAACCCCATGTTTGAATTCCCAAGGTTTTCATGCTAATGTACTGCAGCTATAATTAATCTCATTTATTTTGCTTCTACATTAAGGTACTAAACTTCTTCCATTCGTGTTCTGGTTTAATTTGTGAATTAAACTGTAGTTTTACTTTGAAGTTTTCTTATTCATATTTTGTTCTTCTCTTTTGAGAACTACAAAATGTTTATTTTGATCACTTGACTATGTTACTTGTCCATTGTATTTGTCCATCAAGCTAGTTTATATTAAAATCATAGATGTGATATCATATTTTGCTTTATGTAATAGATATTAGTTGCCATGAGCTGAATATCATGCCCCGTCCGCTTTTCCCTTCTCGGCTCCTTGGGGAGTAGTGCCCCCGAACGAACAGCCTTGCAAACATTATAATACGATCACCACCAACATACTGACAAGTATTAGAACATCTATGAAAACGGTTTTATAATCAAGCTAAGACATAATATGACATGAATACCAAACAATCATTCAATGTGAATTATCAAGAACAATCAAAATAAAAAAATATCATTGTTATCCAATAAATAAAGTGAAATGAAGTATGTAGACATTTTTGTAAATAACCGTATAATCATTTCTAAAACCATACACTTTTAGCATAACGATTCGTATAACACGTATCAAAGGATCCATAGCAGTGTAAGCGAAGATGTCTGTTCATTGCATGTCCTCTCTTTGTTGCTTCACATACGCATTCATCTCTTGGTCACGATTGATGGTTTGTTTGATAGTAAAATTTAAGGTAACTTTTTAAGACTAGAGTAAAGTTAGGATCGACATGAGGAAACTTAAACTTATAATAAGTTGAGTCGCCTCTTTTTAAAATCAAACTAGGTTGCAACTTGAGTTAAGGCTATAAACTACAAATTATGTATGAGTATTGAATCAAAATTGTAACTTAACCCAAACCAGTATTTTGTTTTTCTTACCGATGAACATATGATCTCTGCTATACATTTACTCTGGTATTAAAATCATTACATCTACGTTCTACGGATTTATTCTCACAAACTTTCTTGGTGTTTAATTAGGGACCAGTAGTCCAATACAAGACTTAAATAACTTAATAGGTATTAACTAGATGGCAAACCCACGCGTTGCAGCGGAAACGTAGAATTTATAAGACAGTTTGACAACTTAAACATTAGTATTTACATAATGGAAAATTTACACGTCGAAACACATATAAAAAAGTACGTGAAAACGAAAAATTCAAATTCTAGGAAAAACTATATTTCAAGATTGAAAGAGGAAAACAAATATCGTAAATAATAATGAATACCCGTCAATGAAATATTTGAAACACTAAAAAGTGATATAAAAAAAACTTAAAGTGATTGTATGTTCTTGTGAACTTATCTATTATTATTTAAAACTACATTACAGAAGAATTATTATATATCGTAATGAAAGATTAAAATCAATTGTTCTACATAATCGTTAAAAAATGCCTCACTTAAATACAACTGTATTTTTCTTATTAAAATAAATTAGAATCATAAATCTTGACTATTAATGTTTCCTACTCATTAAAATAAAGTAGAATCATAGATCTCTACCATTAAAGTTTCCTACTCATCTAATTACTCTATGTGTATCAGAAAATTATTTCAGTCCATTTGACACATCTTGTCAGAAAATTATTTCCGGCCACCACCACCACATCCGGGCACCACCGCCATCACTTCCGGCCATCACATGACTGTCACTACGACACCACACCACCGAGCCGTCACCGGATCTGAATATTGAATCTTTAAACAGGAAAACAAAAACCACATAACAAAAACGATGTCGATAACATAATCAAGTCTCAGACCAAGCTGGCGTAGTCATCATCGACGAAAGATATCAAGAACCCCAAAGTAGCTACCAAGGCACAACCTTTACATCGTCGCTAGAGAAGGCGCGACCGGCATCGATAGGCCACAAGACAGTCCCAGGAAACGCCCCAACAAAGCAATCAAAACCAAATCTCAACAGGTATAGCTAAGAAAACTAAGCGGAGACAATAACCCGATCTAGGGTTTTGATAGAAAATCAACTATGGGTAGTTAAACAGACAACAAAATCGATGCATGATCAAGTCTCAGACCAGGTCGGCCTAGTCATCATTGACCGACAATATTAAGAACCCTAAAGTACATCGAGCTCCAAATCGAATGCCCGCAGAGCCTATGCTACCAAGGCACAGCCTAATTGCCGTCGCTAGAAAAGGTGCGGCAGGTGGCTACCGGCAACGATAGGCCACAAGAGAGTCTCAGGCTAGCCATCATCGACAGATACCAAAGAACACCCCAATAAAGCAACGAACGGAGATAATCGAAGAGATAGAAGCAAGGAGGCACCAAATGTCACGAGCGCAAAGTCGGACGACCGTTAATCGGTGACAAACGTCGCCAGAAACGGTGATTCCTCTGCTTATCCCTACTTTCTCTCTCTAGATAACCCTCTCTGCCTAAGAATGGAGATCATCGCAGAAATGGAGACGGAGAGACATCAGTGTCGCGATCTAAGGACCGAATGTTGATCCATCGACGACAAAGGCGGTCGGAGATGACCGCTCATCTGCCGCCATCGCCTCTCTCTACTTTCTCTCTTCAATATGTGAGAATGCACGTTACACAAATAAATAGGATAGAAAGCTGATGAAACCCCCTCAAAGTAGTGTGGCAAAATTAAAAAGATTTAAAACCTTACTGGTCCCACCGACTAAATGTTTTAATAGGAATAGTAATAACTGCCACCTAAATTATAGCCCAATGGCAAGAATCAAAGTCTCCTTGTAGAAACCTGATATTAAATATAATAAAAAGTAGTTTATGGTAATGTAGTTTATTATTTTTTTAACGGCCAAAAAATACTATAAGCTCAGTCATCTGGGTAAAATCATTGGCGAAAGATCACTTACTTTCTACAAACACAGACAACGTTAGTGACCCGACTTGCCTACTATTCCAGCTAGTAATCCATCGTCAGAAAGCCTAATGTGATAAAACTCCTAACCTAACCGGAACTGATCGCATCAAATAAAACTCATGAACTGATCCTCCATATTAAAGACCATGAAACTCACATCCTTCAAAACCAATTGATATACGACTTGGGTGTTGTTTGTTTTTCTTCCAAAGCTCTTCCCTACCTCTTCATCTGCGTGCACGCAGATGCAGGAAGAGATTTTGAGTGCGCAGATTATTTGATTTTTGGGAAACGTTTTATTAAAATACATATTCCTAACATCTGCGTGAAGAAAATGTGAACTTACCACATGCGCCCGTCGACCCCCTCCCCCACCCACATCAGATCGTTGGTAAGTTTCAGATCTCCTGTGAAGTGAAAAACGAACAAAAAACGTTGAAAGATGAAAACCCAAAATCGAAATATGATAATAATTACTTTGTTGGATGAATCTGATGGGTTGATTTGGCTCTTGACGGTGAGTGATCTCCGGCTGTCGGGGAGGCTGACACCGCTGGTCAATTTCTAAGAGAAACAGGGGCGATTGAGGTTTTGAATGAGAGGAGATTAGCCGGAGCTCCGATGGTGCGTGATAGCTTGAGGTGTAAGGGGATTAATAGCAGAGAAGCTGAAGCAAAAGCCATTGAAGCAAAGTCAAGTGTTGTTGATGAAATGGTGATTGTGATTTGAGATGTTAATGGTGGATTATATGATGGTGGTTTGTGTATGTATGTTGTATGTATGTATGTGTGTGGTACAAGTCCAAAGAAGGTGAAGATTGGGACATTCCTGAGAGTGAAGATGAGGTTGAAGGTAAAATTGGTTGTGAGAATTTGTGTTTTGTGTTGATTTGTGGTTTTGATTACGTGGTTATGCTGATTGTGATTTAGATTTAAGGTTATGTTAATCGTGTTTAATTATGAACTTCGTTGGTATTGCTGCTTTTGATTGTTTAAAAAATAAGTTTAAGTTCATTATAAAGTATTTTATTATTTTGCAGATGTTAAAAAAACAAACACTCATTTTTTATAGATTGTATACATTTGATCGACCTAGTTTACTACAGATATGATCCGCAGAGTACAAACGTTTTATTTCAGAAAAACAAAATCACGTTAAAGTTGTAGTTTAATAGCATGATGTTACATGAAAAAAATTAATAATTTGTTAAGACACGAGTTGGAAAAATGTTAATGGTAATGAGCAATATTCGGGGGTTATATAACCTCATATTCATCATCGGTTTTCTCGCCCCTTATTCATACTCTTCATATATCTCTCTCTTCGAATCGATCGATTGATCCCTTCCTAACAAGCTTTTCTCAGGTAAATCCAGATCCAGATCTCTGTTTTCATATTTCTTCTATCAGATCTCAACATTTGCAACTCAGATTCAAACTTTGTTTCTCAATCGTATTAGGTCATCTCATTTTATGCTAATTGCTCCAAATTTGTCTCTAATTCTGCGTTGATAATGCAATCAAGTAGTTTTGTGATGATTTTGTGGTCGTGATTTGTATTTGTACGGATCGTTGATGGATTGTTTAGTGGAATCGGTGGTTTGGCTGACGCATTTTGAGGTTTTACTCCGATCTGAATCGGTAGTAATGTTACTCGTTTGATAAACTGTTATCAGATCCGTTTTATGGATGTGTCGCGTTGTATATTTTGGTTGGGATGTGATCATTAGTTGGTTTGTTAAGTTTTTGTTTGGCCCTATGTGTAAATCCTTTTGGTTTGTTTTCATTTAGCAGGAAATGGTGGCTTTTTGTTGGTATTTTAGGTTTTTAGACAGCATCTGTCTAAATGTTCATGCATTTCATACTACAGATTGATGACTTCTGTTTCTTAAGCTTGTTGATTCCATTGTGATCTGTTTCCGCCATGTTAGGATCATTGTCACGAACATTAACTTAATGCTTAATTGTTTCTCAAAGATTCTGTTTCGTTATATCTGATCTGTGATTTTGAATAGTATCTCTTCTTGAGTTTTTTGTTTGAAAAAACGTTTTTGAAGATACAATGTAGATCTTCTCGGTAACTAGGTGATGCTTGTTTAATCTGTACATTCACTAAGGCTGGTTATATATATGAATTATATTTTTTACACACTATAGTTTTCATCTGTTGTACATTAAGACCTGTCTTCATTGATAAATGAACAAAATTTACAAGATTTCAATGACAGAGATCAGCTTGAGATAGTTTTAATAATAAATTATGTCAGATGTGATAGGTCAAGACATAAGTTACATTTTGGAAGTAGCTATGCACTAAATGTTGGTTGCTATTATTTGTTCTAGATCTTACCGTTCTGATTTAGTGTTGTTCTTTGTAGGGATCCTCACTAGCAAAAGGATGGGGCTAACTTTCACCAAACTCTTCAGCCGGCTCTTTGCCAAGAAAGAGATGCGTATATTGATGGTGGGTCTCGATGCGGCTGGTAAGACAACCATTTTGTACAAGCTCAAGCTCGGCGAGATTGTGACCACCATTCCTACCATAGGTAATAATTTCTGTAAAAGTCTCAATTTGTTTTGATTACATATCAGTTACTGGTTGTTATTTAAGTTAAAAATAAGGAGTGCCTGTTGACACCTACAAGATATGTGATGTCGCATATTGACAGAAGTTGAAATTTAATAGCTTATGTGGTTACCTTTGGCAGGTTTTAATGTGGAGACTGTTGAGTACAAAAACATTAGCTTCACAGTGTGGGATGTCGGGGGTCAGGACAAGGTAGAATGGTTACTTACTTGGGACGTTTGAATTTTTAATGTTGCAGACCTTGCCCTCTTTTAAAGAATGGCGTCTTAAGGAAAACATTCATCAGAATTTGTTTGGATGTTTAAGATTTCTTGAGTTTGTGAATTGTGTACATTTATTTGTATATGTAGATTCGTCCATTGTGGAGGCACTATTTCCAGAACACCCAGGGTCTTATCTTTGTGGTTGATAGCAATGACAGGGACAGAGTTGTTGAGGCAAGAGATGAATTGCACAGGATGTTGAATGAAGTAAGTTTGAATTTGTAAATATTTATTGTCTTCTTGCTTTTCATCAAAAGACATAGATGAACTAAAAGTTTGTGTTTATTTACTTCTATAATTTCTGCTATTGCTACGATAACCACATAAATTTTGCTTTTATTGCTACATTAAGATGTTTAACAGTAAGATGTATCATATATATGACAGGATGAGTTGAGAGATGCAGTTCTCCTTGTGTTTGCTAACAAACAAGATCTCCCAAATGCGATGAATGCTGCTGAAATCACTGATAAGCTTGGTCTCCACTCTCTCCGACAGCGTCACTGGTAATCACCATTAAGAGCTTCTATCCAGTTAAATAATTAAATTTTAATTGTGTGGATGAGTACTGTTATCACCCTGTTTGTAGTTCTGTTATAAGCTTACCATTGTACTTGCCTTTATAACTCTTTTAATCAGTAATGTAACAAAACTAGGAAGTATAAATGTCTGAAAACTAACTAGGTGCATTTGGATTGAGGGTTTTGGAAAGAGGGAACATGAATACGAATCGTAGAGGGTGTATGGTTTAACGGTGTGGATTTTAGAACTAGAAAGGAAACCCTTGAATTTGGGTTTTCTTTAAACTGCCAAATGCCAATGGGGTTGGGTATGCAAATCCCATACGAATGTCATTCACAATACCACCAAACCCACACCCATAGTATCGAGTGATATAAAATCTCATTCATTCTTTTGCTCAGGTACATCCAGAGCACTTGTGCAACCTCTGGGGAGGGACTTTATGAAGGATTGGATTGGCTTTCCAACAACATAGCAAACAAGGCAAGTTCTACAATTATGATACCTTATTATTTATAATTTGTTTTAAAAAAGAACAAAGAAGTGTGTGTGGGTTGGCTCAACTCGACCACTTAACCAGTTGACCCATTAACCATGCTTTCCAAACTCCCAATGATCATCTAGCTATGATCACGTTTGTTTTCAATTATCATCCTAGTAACATGTCATTTTTATTAAATTTATTTTACAGGCATGAGGCAACGAGAGGGTGGATGTCGGCAGTTTGTGTTACTGGTTTTGGAAGTTGTTTGAAAGGGTAATTTGCTTCTGATATAATACATTGTTTTTATGTTTGGACCGAAAGTATGTGTTTGGTAGGTTGGCTATTATTCTTTAATCTGAAGTTGTTGAGTTTATGTGGTGGTTAGAATTCTTATGTAGTCTGTTGGTATGCTATTATTATATGATATGTTAATTTCAGTTGCTTAAAATAAATGTTATCCAATGTAAACTTTTCTCTGTTTTGATTTCATCGGGTTGTCACAATCATCTTCTTCTTTATTCTTCAAATCCTTGGCTAAGTTTCTTTTTATCAAAGTAAATGTTAAGTTTAGTTGGTTTATTACCAGCAAAGGGCATAAATTGATCTTTTTTATTCTCATATTATCTGGTTTACACTACCCCCAGTGTTTTTTTACTGCTTTCTGTTTAAAAAATTTGTTGTTTAAAACTTATAATTTGAGTTGATCTAAACATTACCAATTTATTTATTTTATAAATTTCAATGTATTTTTGGAAAGGAATATTGTTTCCCGTACTTGTATCAACTCTCAAATTATCATGACATCTAATGAACTCTAACAATGTCTGGTAGAAGTTAACCAGATCTTTTCATTGGGGATTTGGGGTATCGGTCTAGAACCAGATTGGTCTGGAACGGCCTAGACCCGGAATTGTCGTCTGATTACGTACAAATAACAGAACTGAGAACCGGACCATGAGCTAGTAGGTCTGTTTCGGGTTTCATGGGTTTGATTCTTTAAGGTTTATACGCAATTAACAGTAATGGGCTGCAATTAAATGGGCTGTAAACCCATTTCAACTACACTTTAAATGGGTTGAAACACTTCAATGGATTATAGTCTATAGACACACACATTACCAAGGCCCGCCTTGTGAGGTGTGTGATGGACGATGTAAACATTACCCATTTGCAAAAAAGACTCAAATTTAGGTTGATTTTTTTGACACTTATGTTTCATCCCTTCAAGGCTTCTAGCCAAGGATCAGGAAAAACTAATCTATAATTTTAAAACTTTATAACTAAAAAGTTTATATAATAAATGACAGTTACTTGAGTGGACCCATATCCTATTAATTATTGCAAACCAAACAAGTCAATAATCAATGAAAACGCAAGAACCATTTTTAAACCCAACAATCATTTTAAATAACTTAGCACACTGCACATATACCATTAGCCCATAATAATTTAACCCCCCTTTTATACTTAAAAAAATTAACCTAATTAAACAAAAAAATCTTTAGATAATTTCAAATTCCTTGTCGTCTGCGAAAATAAAAAAAACACAACTCAATATAGATTCGATCCGCTTGAAAATAAAAATCAAATTGATCTACAGACCAACCCTTATATGATCATACTCACACATATTATCAATACACGTTAAAGGATCAATATGAATAGACGAATAATGATGATGTAAAAGTACATATACATACACTACTGGAGCATTAATGGATAATACCTTCAACAATCAATGAAGACGATTAGATGATTGATGGCCCATCGAATAACACTGGGGGCTTTGGAGATGAAAGCAAGTATTGCTTGAAGGAAACGTGAAGAACCATAATCAAAGAACTATGACATCTCGTTTTTCATACCAACTCTCATATCAATCAATATTATCTGTTTTATCCATTAAAAGCTCACAAATTTGTTTTTGTTTGCCTAATCGAAAACTTCGTAGGTCTCCTATCCCACAATTATTCCCACCCAATCACATTTAATGTGAATTTCTCTCATCCACAATCAATGCGTAAAAACACGTTGGAGATATTTGAAGTGGGGTATTCCTTGTGGCCTAGTACTCTCTTGTGTAGTTAGAACATAACAAGAATGTTGTTACAAACGCCCCCATTGAGACTATTGTCCTCAGATGAGGTTTGTCCCACCATTGTAAAACAAAAACAAAAGAGAAATTACTTTGAGATCATTTGTGACCTTTGATCTCTAATATCAATTAATATTGTTTGCTTTGTCTACTAGGAGTTCACGAATTTGTATTTGGTTGCCTAAGTAAAAATGTTTGAATAGTCACACATACTAGAATTGCTCCCCACTCAAAACCTTCTGTATAAGGTTCGAAATGGTGAATTAAACACACATAAGTATGAGATTCTCTATTCATTCATAGTCAATATGCCCAAAACGAATTGATGATATTCAGGGCCGGTCCCGAGAATTCTCAAGAGACTTTGGGCCGGGGCGAGAACAAAAAATAGGTCACTGTAATACGACGTATAAAAAGAGTTGAAATCAAATAACTTGTATATAAAAAAATATTAAACGATGATAATTGTTATAACAATAAACAAAACGAAAGTATTGTATCAAAATAATCTAATTTATTTACTTAAACAAATCGGGAAGTTCTCTTAAAATTTCCCAAAACAAAGCTCTCGGTCAATTTTTCATATTAAAATAAGTTTAGATTTGGTTAATGGTATAGGTTTAAAATAATAAATTAGATTATTTTGATACAATTCATGAGTTTATAAATATTTTATAGCTTTTTTCTAAAGAAATACATATATAAAATTTTAAAATTCCTGACCCTTGAGAAGATAAAACCCTGGGCGGTCATCCACCCGGCCCACTCTCAGGGCCGACCCTGCTGATATTTGAGGCAGAATATTTCTTGTGGCCTCTAATCTCTCATGTATGGTTAGAAGATAATATAACGATCCCTGATTCGCCTAAGGTGTTACAAAAACCCCGGTTGAAGAACCTTATTTTTTTTATTAATCAGTTATAGGTAGATACGGCTCTTGATGTTGATCGCGTACAAATTAAATTAAGTTTTTTTTTAATCACAAGTGGATTTCAAAGGTATGAATCGGAAAATGGCCACCCATATTAATAGAAAATATCAATTAGAACAATATATATCTCATTTTAATTTTAATAGGTTACGTGTCAATTTTTGTAGCTGATTTTTATCCATAAGAACAAACAAAGCGTCTATTGCTTTGTTTTTAGAGGTACGCATTAATACAAATTTATATGTGGTAAATACAGTTTCTAGAATGCATAAATGCTATATTAAGATAAGATTAGATTATATTTCAATATTAATCATGTGTGTACACCGTCCGAATTGTGATAAGATGCCATTTGAAAAAGACAATATTCCAACTTTTGAAAAATGAACAAACAAACAAAATAAAAACTTATATTTTTTGTGTATAACACATACATTTCATATTTGATACGTTTTTGTAGTGACCTCCACAACTCGGTATATCTTGAGAATGTCCGGTGCATATGATACAAAAACCGGCACACAAGAAACTACGTGGAACACAACATCCCGCCCAAAACATATCAGCGAGTTGATACCATGACAACGACTACATTTGAAAGCAACATCACAAAGAAAACAAGACGACATTTGTTTTTGCGGGCTGATCTTACAACATCAAGTAATATTGCTTTCAAATGATCTATAAAAGCTTGTGCGTAAATCAAGAACAACTAATAAAAAAGCGCGTCAACTATCTATAAGAATTTTTTAAAAAATATATATAGTTATTTGTATACTGGTAGTAAGTTATATGTCTTTTCACTAGTTAATAAAAAAGTCAATATATTATAGAAGGTAAAACATTGCAACAAAATTCTAGCATTATGTTGAATGTCCATCTAGAAATACAAATTGCATAGTCAAAAGAAAAGTCAAAACCAACCAATGGCACAAAGTAGATGGCTCCGGAAATGTGTAAATTCAATTTTGATAATTGAGGGACCAATAATATTTGAAATATATGCCCATGTTGCATTTAAAATTTATTGTCCATTGGAAGCATTCCAAATAATGGTTGAGAGGAAGTTAGTTATTATCTTTTATCGTAACGTATTTAGTCTAATAGTATACGAAGCGTAAACAGTTCAATTTTTCTAGAGATCAGGGGTTTAAATTTCATAATAATTTGTGAAGTGAAAATAGAAGTAAATTAGATAAATGTCAAAATTGTCATTCGATTATATTAATATTTCAATTGTAAGATTGTATTGTAAAACATCATACTATCTACTGAGGTCAAGATTATACATGTGACATAAAAATAGAGATCAATATTAAAAGTTAAAAACTTGATCTTTCTTTTCATTTTCTTTTCATATTCCTTTCATATCATACATTTAGTTTTATATCTATTTGTTTTCACATACTTTTTTGTATTATATCATGTGCTACTTGTCTTTGGATTATTTTGCTTTTTCTCCCTACTTCCTTTTATATCAATTGAATTCAATGTACACATTTAATGTTTATTATAGATGGAAAATGAGAAAGTTAGGTCGAACTAGATTACACATTCAAATAAATGTTACATGAGGATCAATAAAAGGGACCACACATTGATTTGTATTGGTTTATAGACTTATCGAGAACCTTTTCAAATAAATGTTTTTCCGATTATATTTTTAATTTATTGCTAAGAACAAATGTTTCGTCTTCATTCTTTGTTTTATTTTTTTTCCTTGGAACCTTCTATCATGTTAGAGTACCAAAATAAATGTGATATGCTACTTCTCATACCTAACATAACTTGTTATAGGATAATTTTGTCAAATTAGATGTTACATATGGCTCATTAAAAATCGGTTCAATCAACTAACTTGATGTTTGGGTTGGTTTGTTTTTTATTTGTTGGTGCATAATATAAGTATATTATTCATAAAGATAACATATTACTATTTTCGTCCCTAAGGTTAAGAGAAAGTAAAAGTGTTACTCATAGTTTTAACACCAAAACCTTATAATGGAAATTTCTATCAATATCTTGCTTCGTGACTACGTTTAAAAAATGAGGTCACGTTTGGTCAATCTTTAAGAACAATAGAATCATACATTGCAAGGTGATATTACAATATGAGGTTAGTGGTTTTAGCTCGACTAAAATACCAGCAAATAAAAGAAAAACATGTTGGACACTTATAGGCTCATGTGCTTTATGGCATATGTGAATGGAACGGGATACTTGTGTTTTCGGTCACTGCACACTTGTCGAGAAAACTACGTTTCAACATCAACGTGAGAGCTTAAACCGAGCCATTTAAGCTAGTAGCTAGTAGCCATTTAAGCTAGTAGCTAGTAGCCATTTAAGCTAGTAGTTCACGGCTTCGGCAACACATAGCCTTATATATAGTGCGCATAACTTGTAGAAATTTCTTTCAGTTACAACATACAATACTTAATTTGTTCTTTAAAAGCTAGTAGCTTCGGTAACTCATCTTAAAAGTAAGTAATAATTTCCTTTTGTATTCATTCTATTTCAAGTCAACTCTTAACATTAAAAAAGGAGGAAGGATACAAGTACAAGTTTCAACAAAGTAAAAGGACCAAGGTGGTAAATGATGATAGCTTATGGGTGACTTTTGATTTGCAAATAAAAAGTTCTCAAGAACAAAAAAGGTGTAAATGAGAATAACCAAATATTGTGAATCGTCGTTTTCTTAGCATTTACCCGCCAAAACAAAGCAGGTGGGACCCACCATCTTCTCCTTGTGTTCCGTTCATCGACTGTACACCCGTCCCAGGGCATCGGACTGACCACCACTATTCACCTTCATTGACATTACTCTTTTTTTATTGGCTATTTGTGCGCGCGGTTATCTTTATTACTAGAGTACTAAACGTTGAGACATTAAGTTAGCGTACTTGAAAACGCGATTATCTTTATTACTCGAGTGTTAAACTTTGAAGCACTAGGTTAGCATATTTGTAAAATAAAACTTGTATATAAGTCTGTTACCAACAATCACTAGGAGATCGCTTTAAAAATAAAACTCATATTAAATAAAAAAACTCTTGAGCAAATTTAAAATATAAAATTATTTTTCTGTTAAACGTGAGATTTTAACTCAAAATATGTTTCGAAATTGCGAGCATTTCACCATCATTGGTTTTTATTGACATAGCTACCTGTTATGTCGTGATAAAGCTTATTTATTATTTATATGCACATTAACTACAAGTATTGTAGTGATTATTTTTTTTGTGAACGACAAATGTGTAACTATGCTTCGGATAATAAGTGTTATATTAATCAGATTTATTTATTTGTTTTTTTGTTAGGACCGCATCCTCAACACCCGCATGAGGACATTATTGCTGGAAATACCCCTGATTTAAATATAAGAATTTTACTTAAATTGAAACTTAAACCCATTATCTTCTCATATTTACATGTTATAGTATCTCATAATAACTAGTCTAGCTCCATACATATGACTCAACTATCTTTTATGTGTAGTTGTGAGTACGTTTCAAGACTAATGAAGTTAAAGACTATGATCTAGGCAATAGTATATATTCAATGTATGTTTTTGGGAGATTAGAGTTGTGGTTATGTTCAATGCTCGAGACTTTGATTAACACGTGTTTTTTACTATTTAGACAACTATATATGGTTCAAAACATAATATTTTAACATATAATCTTTGTTAGACCGGTCATGGAGTCCCCTAATGATATAAAAGAAATAGGCAATTTGAATATTTTTTTAGGAGATCGTGATAAGTATGATAATTATTTTTTTTAAGTGACAAACGTACTAGCTATGTTGGCCACATAATTATTGTATACACCTAATACTAAACCAACTATAATGATTAAAACACCTCTTTAAATATGTAGTACCTTCTTGTCTAATAGAAACCCTCTTTTGACCGATCCATAACTTTTTTCATGTAAATTTACTTAATTCATCAAGCAATAAATATAACTCTTACAATTAAATCTTAATAAATCCAATTTGTTTACGCTTTGAAGTCGTATTTATATCAACTTTATTTATAATATTTGATTCACTTGCAATATTAAATACTAAATATACTATAATATTATCCTTCTAAAACAAAGTTACGTTTCAAATCAAAATAACAAAATATAATAATCACAAAAGTAATTTTAGAAAGAAAAGATAAATAAAAATAAGATACCAAACGAATTTAATGTGATTCTTGATGAGGATAGAAAACATAAAATAAAAAAGAACTAGATTTGAGTAAATCTCCAAATATATAATACCAATATACAAACATAAATGCTATGTTTTAGCCTTTCGGATTGTTTGAAAAATTCTATGTGATTAAATGTTAAATTAATAATATGTTTGATTGGATAAAAAGTTTTGAGCTGGTAAATGCTGAATTAATAAGTGCTGTTTGATTAGATCTAAATATAAAACTGTTGTTTTAAAACACACGTTCATGAATAAATACGTATATATAAATCCAAAGGGTAAATAGGTAATTTTTTCATCATAAAGAGAGATCTGATGAATCGAGGAGTAGGGGGCGTGATTCCAGAAATTTGCTGGGTCGCGTGTTTGCTGGGGCCCACTTTATACGTATTTCCCCGCCTTTTACTTTTTTTCTTTCTGTCTTTTGTCAGAAAAAAAAACATAAATGATAATAATAAATATAAACATAAACAAATAAAACTTAATAATTAATAATACGTTATAAGAATAAGAAGAAGAATGCTCATTTTAATATTTAGGTCTCAACGTACATCCATACATCCTCCCCCACTTTGTAACCACCACCACCACCACCATCACACCAATCGATCATCTCATTGATCTCACTTTTCTTCAAGTTTAGGTGTGTTTTCTGTTTTTGTAGATTTTTTTTTGTTATTCAATCCAGTTTTTGAAGTGATTTGTGTGATGATTATGATTATGATTATGAGTATGATTATGAATATGAATATGATGATGATGCATCGATTGTGTTTTCGTTTGTGAAGATCGTGTGGAGTTTTTTCTTATCGGTGGTTGTGGTTGAGATAATATGTTCGATTTGTGTTGTGTTGTGTTTGTTGGTTGTGATTGATTGTTTTGAGTTTCCTGTGATGATTGATGAATGATCATTGGTGACATAAGTATTTTCATCTTCTTCGTTGCATTTGTTTGTGTTATTTTTTAGGATTTGTGTTGTAGTCGGGTTAAGGATTGGTTGTTGGTTTTACCGTGTGGAGTGTTTGATCTTGATTTTTATTTTTTTGGTAGATGCTTTGATTGATGCTGAAGCTACTATGTGTCTATGTGAGATGATTTTTCTTGTTGCTGAATGTTTTCTGAATTATAGAAGTGTTTAGTTTTGGAATTTTTTTAGATGATTGATGATTTGACTGTTTGGGTTATTGGTGCCATATAATTTTTATGAGCGTAAGAATCCGTTATTAGAAAACAAAACTCATGGCCTACTAGTAACCTGTTAACCAATGAGAGTAAAACACAGTTTACCTAGACAGGTTCCATCGGCGCTTACGGGGTCACTCCCTTTGAATGGTGCTAATCATCAATTTGGTTATTCATTGCTAGATCGTTGCGTTTATTCGTTGCGTTATTAGAAAACTAAACACAGTAAAACCCTTGTGGTGTGTTTATTCATTGCTTCTTAGTCCTGTGACAATGTAGATCGTTGCGTCATATGATTTACGGCACGTGCTAAATAGCAGCTCATTGTCATTAAACTTGAGCTTATTTTTACCCAAATTTGAGAATTTTTTGGCCACATTAGGGGTAAATTTACTAGCATAAATTTTCAACATCATCTTTTTTCCATCTTATCTTGCTATGCATTGATCCTGATCTTACTGGTGATGTATACAATGAAATAAAACACTGTGTCCAAATCAGTTTACCTGCATTATTGCTACCATTCTTGGCTTAGCATCTTTCTAAATTCTTTATCTTATTTTAGTATTTTACAAGCCTTCGTTGGAAACATATTCTCTGAAGTATTATGGGAATCTTATGTTGCTAGGTCCATTAATTGGATGGTCTACAGGCTTTACTTTTGACACTAGCAACTTGTGCATTTCAAAATCTAATTCCTTTTGCCATCATTTTGTTTTAGGTGGATTGTTTTGTTTACATCATTTTGGTCCAATGTTGGGAGAAGGAAACAACAATTCTATAGTCCCTGCTTTTGTTGATGAGAACCTTTTCCAATATCCTTCAAATGCATCAAATCAGTTGCAGCTATTTGGAAAAGGTGAATTTCTATCCTTCTAAACTATTTTTTTTTCTAATTGTTCATATTCTCCTTGCATTATATTGAAGATATGTTGATTTTTATGTGAATGTTCTGTTTACTCTTTTTTCTTACTTAGGTTCTTGTAACTACCTTTTCTTAAATGTTGCAGTAAATGTCTTGGTTATGTTAGCTTATCTATTTGCATAATGTAATACTGGGGTTGCTGGTTAGCAATTTTATCTTACGGGCACATGATACATGTATACGCGTTCTGTCCCAGAACTGAAAAAGAAGGCCCCCCTTTGTCAGCTTAGCATACTTTGTACTTCTGAGAATAAGATAATCATGAAAGGGGTTTTATATTTTTAAATTTTGAAATCATTTGGTCTCTTAATACTTTGTTATAATGGGAAGTAATAATCTTTCTAACTACATATCATATTTAATCAATTTATCTTCCTACCATATCATCATAAATATCATGTTAATGTTTTCTTACCTTTTCTACTGTTAGGTGTAACATTCATCTGATTTCCTGAATGCTATTGTTAATGCAGTAAATTATGACCATAATAGTCCCGCCTTTCGGCCCAGCAAACGTCCAAGGGAAATTGATGCTAATTTTATCCAAAAAAAGCTTCCAATTTCACTGAACCACAACTTTCATCATGATGATTCTGATATTCCTTCAAACCTCCCGAACCCACACCATGTATCTACTGGCTTAAAACTATCATATGATGATGAGGAACGTAATTCCTCAATCACTTCAGCAAGTGCAAGTATGACATTAGCACCATCAATCATGTCTTCTATTGGTGATAGTGTTACAACTGAACTTGATCGCCACAAAGAAGATCTTGAGAGATTCATTATGTTTCAGGTACTACTTCATTCTTCCCAACAAACCATTTGTATACAAGTATATGTTTTGTCATCATTATTCATAATTTGCAGTCTACAAGGTCATATAACAGATCACTTACTACTTAACCATTCATAATGCATAACATTAGATACATATAATATTTGGGAGGTTCTAATGGAACATTTGTTTCCTCTATATGTTCAGCCAACTAGGGTAAAATAAATTTTTTATATTTATCTTTGCATTTCTTCACAACCTTAAAAACAACAAAATTTCAGACGGTTACTAATAAAGCCGGCCAGTTATTGGGTTTACTGCATCAAAATGTAATGGATTTTCAACTTCGAAGTTTGATGTAAACAATCTTCTTTTTGAACTTAAAAACAACATTATGTAATGAACTTTTATATCGTTATCATTTGATGCACTTTGACCTCTATGGAACACGAAGGTGACGTGGTACCACTTTTTGTCCTATTTTCTAACTAGGAAAAGCCTTTTGGTTTGATCAACCTTTTTATGAAGGGGTGATATAATCAAATTTCTGTAAAATATAGTAACATCATTTCCTGCTATCCTATATGGCTATATATTTCCTTTTTGCAAGGCAAATTCCATTTTCAGGTAACCACTAGAAACTTTGAAAAAATAACTGATTTAATATAACCAACTCTAAAAGGTTTAGACTCAGGGTGATATGACCTGATTATCTGCTCAAAATGATGACATGGCAGCTAATGTATCAGTAGCTTTGACCATGTTAACTTTTTCTTCATAAGGTGTTTCTGGTATAACATCTGAAAACCTGTTAAATTACATGTTTATGTTAAATAAAGATTTTAGGCAAAACTATGTTATTTTGTATGCAATTTGGCCTGTTTGGTTCCCTAAACTAACATCTAGTGGTATTAACAGGAAGAAAAGATGCTGAAAGGAATGAGAGACCTAAGGCAGAAACACATGACTTCTTTTCTTGCTGCTATTGAGAAAGGGGTAGAGACTAAACTGCACGAAAAAGAAATCGAAATAGAAAACATAAACCGTAAAAACAAGGAACTTATGGACAGAATAAAACAGGTAGCCACTGAAGCCCAAAACTGGCATCACAGAGCTAAGTACAATGAGTCAATGGTGAACATACTACAAAATAATCTACAACAAGCGCTGGCTCGTGGAAACGACAACCATCTTAAAGAAGGATTCGGAGACACTGATGCTGAAGCATCGTCTAGTGATCCTCAATATCACCTAGGATTAACCAACAATGTCGGGAAGTCTACGTGTAAAGCGTGTAGGGCCAACGAGGTGTCGGTTTTGGTAATGCCGTGTAGACACCTAAGTTTGTGTAAAGAATGTGATAGTTTAACGAGTGTGTGTCCAGTTTGCCAGATGGTAAAAACAGTTAGTGTGGAAGTGTACCTGTCATAAGGTATGTAACTCTCCCAAAATCTTATATTAATGAGAAATTTAGTCTTATTATGAGCTATTAGTTATTTTAAGTTCAATTTTTTTTACTTTATAGCATGAGAATGTACATAAGTGACATCTCTTGTCATTATAAATGAAGAACAAATGGAAATAATAAATGAAGTAGATTAGATGAATGTAATATTGTTGTGGAGGCTGTAAACAAGAGAGGCGATGGAAGCCATTGTGATACACACATGCATTCTAAGCACATACTCGAATCCAATGGTTATAGTGAAGCTCAAGACTGTTGTTGGATTGTTACATAACGTATGTAAGAATTATAATAAAATGTGGTCGCGCTATACTTTCATCATCTTGAATATTATCCCATACCGCCTGCAAACAACTGTTTGATCTGCCACCAAACGACCGCTTGAAATGTTTGTCAAATCGTTTGTGAATTAGGTCAAATCTCATGCCCTCATACTTTTTAAATTGTTGTTTGAGTTTTTGTCAAACAAGCGTTTACATGTTATATCAAATCTCATGGGCCACAACCTTTTAAACGACCATCGAAGACAAAATTAAAACATCCGTTCGGGTGTAAGATTAGATGGCAAACTCAATACTAAGCCCCAACGCATGCCATCTTTGAAAAGAATAAGGAAGAATATTTTTATCATGTGGAAGTGACACATCCAATAGTCAAGTTGAAAATCAATAATTGTATCTTAAAATTGGGGTGACTTGGGCATTGGTTCCCTAAAGTGCTTCAATCCTTGCTTTTGTTGTCTAATTGGTAATGGAAATCACAATCCGAGCCACATAAGTTACGGTTTAAAGCAATTTCGGCCATACACCAAAAATGCAAGAAGACGCCATTATCTTCCCTTAAGATCAACCATTGGTTTACTCGATCTGACTAGAATATAATGTCTCTTAACATTGACACTTTCATTTAGGACATTTCTGAATACTTCACCTTCATTATGCGGCTAATTATCAAGGTGATCATTCCTTGCTCTGACTCGACTTAAGTTTGGAATAATTTATTCCCATCAATGTTAATTTCTTTGTTTGGAGGGATCTTCAGGGCCGACCCTATAATACAACTAGCCAATGCTGGGGCTTTGGGCCTCCAAAAATCATAGGGTCTCAACCCAATACCATATGTAGGCTCACGTTTCTTCTTCCTACAACAATAAATGGCTGTCTCTTTCATCAAGATTCAAAATAACGAAAACTCAATGGTTTCTCGGTAATCATCAACTCATCAAGCTTCAAGCATGTTACGCGCTTGCACCACTTCACCGTTGTTAACCTGCTGTCGTGGACTCGCGGGTCACTCCTTCGGCTTTCCAAGTTCCAACAACAGCAAACTTGCTTGCAAGTTGCGACTCTTCGAGATCAATAACGGCATAAAGGTAATTTTATGTTGAAATCGTTCAATAAATTCTCACTCGTTTCTTTCGGTTCAACTTACAATTCAAGTATTCAAGGGTCGCAATTTGCAAATTGCGAACATGCGTTTAATATTAGACACTTTTTGCGATTTTGGATTTTATGATTAACAATGGTTGCGGACTTGCGATTTTGGATTTTGGATTTTGGATTTTGATCTTGCTATAAGCCACTAAAAGACTACAAGGCAAATAGACAGAAGACCGGAAGAAGTAGAACTTGATTTTGGAACTTGGAAGTGGTGATTATTGACTAAAAGGCCAAGTCAAATTTTGTTTTTTTAACTTGAGATAAGAACATCAGGTTAGTTTTAAATTTATGATTTGATGATTTGTTTTTTATTTTTGAATTAATTTATCTGTTTTGTTTCTCATTGCTTGAATCTAATTAATAAGAATATAGGATCTAAAATAGTGATATTTAGAATTGGTTATTAGTTTTGATTTTTGATTAATTTATTTGATTATCTAACTGCTTGAATCTTATAAGTTTTATTACTTTATTAGTTTACTCATCGCAATATCCATCTTAGTCGCCAAGTGATAGGAATATAGGATCCGATTTTTTTAACTCTGCCAATTGTAAACTTATTAGTTTATTTTTACCGGTCTCAAGTCCGGATAAAAAAAAGATTTTATATCAATATTTTTTTGAGGGCCTCGTATTTTTGTTCGCTTTGGGCCTCCGAAAACATTAAACCAGAACCTCCTTGATAAAATCTCTACAAGAGACCCATTGAATAAAAAGGTGTTACTTTGACCACTTTGTTATGCTTGGTTTGTGGTTCTCATAATTCTGACTTTGTTTTATATAGTTTGGTCTCAATTTTTTTATTGGTGTAAGCTCCGACTGCCCCTATCTTCTCATTCAGTGAAGCCCTCAACCCTCCTCCCAATGTCCTCTCAAAATCGATCAATGGATAAGCTACTTAATGCCCTTCGGTTTTCACCTTGTTATTTTAAGTGTACTTTATACTCTTCGCCTTGTTTATTATTTATATATTATTTCCTTCCACTTATAATCATTAAAAAACAGAAAGATACGAATGAATAATAAGTTTTTATATTATAGAACTGCCATAGTTTTTTTTTAATTATTAAAATGAGGTTTTGATTTGAAATCCAGATGTAAAAACAAAATAGAAGAATTCTATTATTATTTTTTAAATTATAAGGACAAAGATGGAATATGTTTCTAAACAAGGCTCCCCCAAAATACCTCATGTTTATTATTTTCAAAATATTCTAAAAATCCAATGAGCGTGGTTTTTATTGTATTGTTTTATTTGTAACACCCGGCTTCTCACACCAACAATATTGTCCGCTTTGCTCACGAGGAGCTCACAGATTTGCTTTTGGTTGCCCGGGTGAAAACTTCCCAGGGAGGTCACCCATCCCTAGATTGCTCCCACCTGAGCATGCTTAACTGTGGAGTTCTCCTCTCATCCACAACCAATACGCCCAAAACGTGTTGTTGATATTAGAGGTCTGACATTCCTTATGTACCAGGAATCTTTCCTGTGCACGGCCGATATGGGATATGTGTAGGGTGTCACAAACACCCCTTGTTTGGACTCATCGTCCTCGATGAGCCCGAGAAGTCACGAGAAGTCACCATCCTTGGTGAGGTATGTCCCACACCTCGAACGGCACATAAGTGGCTCTGATACCATTCTGTAACACCTGACCCCTCACACCAACAATATTGTCCGATTTTCCCACGAGAAGCTTATGGATTTGCTTTTGGTTGCCCGGGTGAAAACTTCCCAGGGAGGTCACCCATCCCTGGAATGCTCCCACCTATGCATGCTTAACTGTGGAGTTCTCTCATCCACAACCACTACGCCCAAAACGCGTTGTTGATATTAGAGGTCAGACAATCCTTATGTACCAGGAATCTCTCCTGTGCACGGCTGATGTGGGATATGTGTAGAGTGTCACAAGCACCCCTTGTTTGGACTCATCGTCCTCGATGAGCCCGAGAAGTCACGAGAAGTCACCATCCTTAGTGAGGTATGTCTCACACCTCGAACGACACTTGACTCTGATACCATTTTGTAACACTCGACTCCTCACACCAATAATATTGTCCGCTTTGCCCATGAGGAGCTCACGGATTTGCTTTATGTTGCCCGGGTGAAAACTTCCCAAGGAGGTCACCCATCCCTGGATTGCTTCCACCTGAGCATGCTTAACTGTGGAGTTCTCCTCTCATCCACACCCACTACGCCCAAAACACGTTGTTGATATTAGAGGTCAGACAATCCTTATGTACCACGAATCTCTCCTGTGCACGGCCGATGTGGGATATGTGTAGGGTGTCACAAGCACCCCTTGTTTGGACTCATCGTTCTCGATGAGCCCGAGAAGTCACGAGAAGTCACCATCCTTAGTGAGGTATGTCCCACACCTCGAACGACACTTGGCTCTGATACCATTTTGTAACACTCGATTCCTCACACCAATAATATTGTCCGCTTTGCCCATGAGGAGCTTACAGATTTGTTTTTGGTTGCCCGGGTGAAAACTTCCCAGGGAGGTTACCCATCCCTGGATTGCTCCCACCTGAGCATGCTTAATTGTGGAGTTCTACTCTTATCCACAGTCAATATGCACAAAACATGTTGTTGATATTAGAAGTCAGAAATTCATTATAAACCAGGAATCTCTCATATGCACGGCCGATGTGAGATATGTATAGGGTGTCACAAGAAAATTTTCTCAATAAACCATTTTTTTCTTTCACTTTAAAATCACAACTTTCTTAATTAACTTCTTTATACTAAAACAAATTTAATATATAGGTTTCGTGTATGCATCGCGCTATGCACATTTATTAATTAATTACATTTTTAGTTTATTTTTACCATTTATAAACAACAAACTTGCATACCTTTTGTAGAATTCGTAATTCGAGAACATGTTTTTGATGGAGTCAAATTTGGTTGAATCTGTGAAGTTTTCTCGATGGTTGTTCTCATAACCACGAGTCTATGTTGTTCAAGAAAACAACAACGCTTCCGTTTTCTTTTTTCCTTGTACCACGGATCGAGAAAGCATCCACGGATTTTAAATTCTTTTTGTTGTTAAGATCTAATAATAAAAGTTTAAAGGCCCAAAACAAATCCTTAAATAAAGCGCACACTCTCGCAACTCCCAACTCGTTTAATTTCTAAAATTATTTAATCGATCGATAAGTTATTCCAATAACACATAAATCGCCAACACCCTTTTAACCTACCACTAAACGTCTAAACCTATCTATCTTGTCACTAAAACTCTCAATCATTTGAGGAGAAATTTTTGCACTACACTCATTTAGTCATTTGTACAATCATGTCAGAAGCTATCTGGTGTTTGCTACATTACATTACAATTATGTTTTTTTGTGTCGACGTTCACACGTCTTTTAGTGAACATAAGATGCACACGTAGTAACATAGGTAAGGTATATAAAAACATGTGATGAATTGACTTAGAAATTAAAAAAAGGATATCCCTTATCTCCAAAGAGATGACGTGAGTCTCTAATTTGGATTCCTTCTGATTTTTGCTCCTTTCACTTGGATATCATATACATCTCCAAGATAACATACACATTATTCACACACACACACCCCTCTCTCACACTATATAATATAATATATACATAAATAGAGAACATATGAGATTAATATTATATTATATTCTCTCACACCATTCTATTATTTTCTTATATAGAAGATACTTGAATCATTCTCTTTGTTTGTTAGTTCAACTTTGGAATCAAAACAAAGATGGTCATGAAGCCTAGGTCTCATAGTTGCAAGCCATCTTTACCATGTTTTCATTGCCATCCAATCGCTTACATTAGACTGGTATTTATACATATTTTTTATGCTATCTCTCTCTACACACACATTCTTAAAATGTACACACTATATTACTATACAAGTACAATGTATATGTTGTACCATGATAAGGCATTTAGGTATGTAAAGTATGCATTAATATTTGGTTGATGGTGGAGGTTAATTTGGATGATGTATTGTGTATATATGTAGGTTCAACATCTTATAGAGAGGTGTTTGTTGCTGAAAATGGAGCGAGATGAGTGCGTTAGGGCTCTTGCCAAATATGCTTGTGTTCACCCCATCGTCACACTTACAGGTTTTCTTTTTTGCTATATATATATATATATATTTAACTTTGTATATCTCTCCAACAACTTAGATCCAACACCATTATGTTATGAGCACCTATTAAAATGCATTATAAACCACAAAATTCCAACAGTTATTTCAAAACATGTCGTTTGATCAGTTAGCATGCCACTTCTATGAATTCGGTTGATGTGAAAACCACAAAATACCAATAGTTGTATTAATCACCTAGAAAGTTCAGTTAATTAATTGAGATGATAAGAGTAAAATGGTGTGGAGTACACCATGATGGACCTAAGCATATGAGATGGGTGTCATCCGAAACACATATATTTTTATTTTTACAAACAATGAATGTAATTGAAACTCACTATCGGCTGCCTCTTTCCGACCTCTAAATTAACCTGAGTAGCCTTAAACAACCTCATTTTTATGTATGTCTTTATATTTATATTTTACTTGATATCATGATTATTAGAATGTTATTGTTTGATTGATTATATTAACGTTAACTATTTTATTATTTCATGTTTATATTGCATTTTAGATAGTTAATGGTTGAGTTCCTAGTTAATTAGTATTTTAAATCTCGTAACTTTTAAGTGTTACCTTGTTGGTTCATTATTTAGTTGTTAAACGCTAACTTGTTAATTGTTTATTTTCTCACAATATGAAAAGAAAATAATAGGTTGAGGTTATAAACCAAATTAAACACTTCGATTTCTAAACTCAAAAACCAAAAGGTTAAAAGTTTCACCGATCCGGCCTAACGATAAGTCTCTTATGATAGACATTTGAACATCGAAAATCTTTATTTAACGAACACTTTGGGTGTTTAAATTATTTTTAGAAAGTTATGAAGTTAAACCACGTATGTTTATTTATTTATATTGTTTTTGGAATACTTATAGTCAAGTGAAGTTGAGCAACATATTAACAGATTTACGAATTCATAACACTTGACAGTGTGGAGGGGACTACAGAAAGAAAATACAGAATTCTTTCAAGCATATTTCCATGCTACTTCTTCAAGACCTTTTATTAGTAAGTTACATTTCCTTCCATTTTTCAACTTTTAATTCTTTTGTCTTTCGACTTTTGTATAGTTTTGCACTCTTTTTCTTCAATTTATCAATCATCTCTTTAATGGGTACACCAATTAACATTTCTTCTAGTGTTTACAAATTCAATGGGATAAAACATGTATTTAAGCAGTTTCTCAATTTGTAAATTTTAATTTCTTTTGCAGGAAATATTCATAAAACACAAAGATTTGGGACAAGGAATTATTTGCGATATTAGAGGAAATATGACGTTGGAGGAAACCTTCACTGGTGGATTTCCAACAAATATGTCCCTCTGAAAGTTATCTGTCTTGTAGTATGTAAGTTGTATAAAAAAAGATAATCGGTAGTATTTTCTTCTGGTAATTTCATTATCTATTTTTATTTGTCTTAATTAACAATCAATATGAGTAATACAAGTACTTTGGTTTGAGTTACAAATCAAATGGCACTAGAAAAAGTGTTTGTCAATCATTGTCACAAATTAAGTTGAGAATTTAAGCTCTTGGATCACAACTACTTCAAACCCCAAGAGGATCTAGCCAGCTACTACATACCTCATAAGATCAATAATTTGTAAATTATAGAACCCCTAAAACACTCTTTATATGGAAAGAAGAACTCATGTTTCTTAACTCAATGGGGCCACTTACACAAATGTCATTTAATAAAGCATTTATCTACCTCATTGTGAATGCCTAAAATACTTTCTTTTTCAAGAAACCATTTCCTTGTGAAAGAGCCTGCAAGTTCTTGCAAACAGAAAGCCATGCTCCCATCTCTATAGTATATAGCATTACTCATATACTAAGGTGTGATACATCATCTCCATCTTGGCACATTATACTAGTAGTAACGCGCGTGTCACTAATTTGACATTTACTCGCTTGAAACGACTTTATATTTTGAAATTTTAATAAGAAAATAGTAAAGTTTAGAAGGGTTATCATACTCATATCAAATTTGAAAACACCCACAAACTAAATTAGATTATTTAAACAAATAAAGTGGTAGCTACTTCTCATAGGACATGTTAATATTGGGGCGAGATAACCCGATACACACAAGAAACTTTTGATTACCTGAGTCACTACATGTAATGATCAATGGCTACTCGGCTAGCATTCTTTCAGACATGTCAAGCTAAGATGATTGGTCCGAACCACACGCTCCTGAACCATCACTCGTGGGTTCATCACCTAAGCCCGGTTTGTCTTCTTTAGTCTGATCAAGGGGTGGTGAAAGAGCCCACTGAAAGAAGAGACAAACTTCACATAATATTGAGTTCATTGTATGTTTCTCATGTGTGTGTGTGTGTTATTAACTGTTTGTTTCCTTAAAGATACACTTGTACTTTGAGAGAAAAACATACATTTTTGGCAGCTGCACTAAAGGCTTGCTTATGAGACATGTTGGGATGTTGTGCCTTCAGCCTAGTGAGCTCTTCTCTGATAATGTACACATATATCAAATATAAACGTTAATATAACACGATATATCAATCTGAAGTAAGTAATCAACTTAAATGAGTACTTTACTTGATGAATTTGTTATACGCAGATGGGGCGCGTTGCCTCTTTTCCGGGGCTGCAAACATATATATACACAAGTTATATTAAGAAAGTTCTTCATGAAGATACACATACTATATACCTGAGGCATTCCACATGATACAATGTATTGTGTATGGCATAAAGGACCTTATATCATGTGGGATACATGTAAAGATCAATTCTTGATGAATATATATATCTATATATATATCTAAGATTAAAGTAAGTTTTACGCTTGTTAACAACGCGGTAAACTGCTTGATCAAGATCATCATCATCATCATTGTCTTCAACTGAAGAGGATGATGAGATGAGAGGGGAAGAGTTATGTTGGCTCAAGGTTAGTTTAGGAACTTCTTCATCTTCTCCACAAGCTTCCACCATTGGCTGAATGTGATAGTAACATACATAAAAGCTGATGCTTTTAAACTTAAGGTATGATAAAGAATCTTATAACATACTTATAAGAAGTTTCAAGAAAACACACCTCTTCTTGGTTATCAACAGAAGAAGAGAAACGAAGAGGAAGAAAAGTGGATCTCATCATGTTGACTGAAAGAAGACTTGTGCAATGACCACATTTGACTGTAACCACCATAGATAAACATCTATATGGTACAATAACCTAGATATGATTATATGAAACAGATAGAAAGATACATAAACATAAAAAGATGAGATCAATGTGAGATAAAAACAACCTAATTTGGTTAAGTGAATGAAATGTAATGAAACAGTTAATTACCACTAAAACTGTGGTGCAAAAACCACAATGCACATAGCAAATTTGTTCTTGCAGTTGGAGATCTAGAAGATGGCTGAATGATGACATATCAGAGAGAAATAGAGAGATAGAGATATGAAGTTGGAAGATGGTGTAGTTGTGAAGCCCATGGACATATATATGTACAAATAAAGGGGTGTGAAACACAAGCATTCAATCTTTGACATTGAAATGAAACTATTTAGTCATTTTCAAGACATATAAGTAGCTAGTAGATTTTAGGAGTCTAAGTGTCAACCAAATTGTATCTCTTTATTTTATTTCTTGATTAGTGCTAATCTTGCTTACATTTTTTTAGTTTTTTTTATCAATTTTATGAGAGTGTAAGGAAGTATAGTAATGAGAATTTGGTTGACTTTTAGGAAGTCAAAAGCATTTGAATATGAACGTTTAATCGAAGGGCTCAAGATGCAAAGGTTAGTGCATAATACTTCCAAACTAGAATATATACATGAATGTCCAATTAAGGATAAAAATAGTGATAATGATCTACTAATGTGATTATATGCAAATGAGTGATTGTGATGGTTTGACTTTAATATGAATAATGCATTCTATTTACATATTTGAATAATGTGTTAGATTCTTGATTGGTGATACATGCACAATGAATAAGCTAGTGCACGTTTTAAACTAATACGCTGCATATAGACCAAAATGTGCGAGCACACTGGGCTGAACTTTTCACGTGTGGGAGGTTATACATACGTTGCATCAGGGCCGTCGAAATATTTTGAGTCCTGGGCGAGTTGAAAAAAACAGACCTCTTATTATATAAAGTGAATAATTTATATATAAAATTTTGACCCTATGCAAATAGAAAAAACAAGACTATAATTCGATCAATCAATTACCCTGACCTCTTGCGTTCCAATAGACGTGGGTTAAAAATGGGTTATTTTGTTTGAGATCATAGGTAAAATGATAGTGCGTTAAAATAACAAAAATATTAATGGGCTATAGAGTTTGTTACGATTAAAATAATTAAAATTCAAATGAGTTTAAGTATTTAACAAAGTATATAGGGTTTTTTTAATACATATATAAAATAATTTTTAAAAAAAATCCGAGCTCCTAAAGAGATCGGGCCCTGGGCGGTCGTCCATTTCGCCCCCCATCAGGGCCGCTATATAGACCCAGTGTTATAGAGACGACTTACTAGGAGTGTGATTTTCTAGAAACTATTTTAAGTAACTTTTCAATGTATACATATGAAAATACATTTTTTAGGTGTATCACCTCAAAATGAACAGATTAATAATCATCAAAACATGATGCTTATACATGATTAATTGATTACTAATTTTTTTTTGTGTGAATGTATATGATTCTATATTTTTTTACCCAATTAAAACAATTATAAGTAATGTGAAAAGAGAAGTAACACAGATTTGAATGGAGTGAATGCAAGAAAGATACTTAAGGCAAGTTCTTCATGTGCTGCAATTTAGTGGGTGTCTCAAATGCCATCACTTTCTCCCTTAAATATTATTATTAACCTCATCTTTAATGCACTTCTCACCTACTTAACTCTGAATCCACCTTCAGTCATGAACCATGTGCTCGAACGTTACACTTTAACACCCACTGAGCAGCAAAAATGTTATCTTTGATCATTTTGTTTTCAGCCTCTAAGCTTAATCTGAGACGTTAAAATTATCTGAGTTTTAGAATAATGTCTCTATCAAAAGGGTTAGAGAGCTTAAGTAATATATATAGTTTATATAATCATAACTAATATATTATATTTAATATTTAACACCAACACAATTCAAGAAGATCATGAAGCCATTCATGTTGATATTGCAGCCACATTGGCAATGCCTTTACACCCCATCTTCAACGATAAAACATGAATCATGTTTTATTTTCAACGATAATTGAACATTCATGTTACATAACCGTTGATTATTCGAGAGTTACAGATAGGATTATTATTTTTTGGGAGACCTACCAATCTGTAGTGGTACATAACTAGTCAAGTGACAAGAAACATAAAACAATAGAGAAACAATAGTACCATAGGTGTATATAACTAGTCACTCGAGAATAAAAGAATATAAATATAAAGATCCAAAAGTATTATTTTAATTATGTAACTTAAGCTTTCAAGTATTTTGAATATAGACTTAAACAGTTTAGCTATCAACTTTTGTTTCGTTGTGTTCTCGATTTATTTAATGAGAGAAAGAAAAAAATGAAAAGAAATCATTTTTGTTTTCTTTTTTTTTTCTTTCTTTTCTTCATTTTCATTTTTATTTTCTTTTTTCCATTTTTTTCATAGGTTTCATTTTCCAGTCATTTTTTTCATGCTTAAATGGGTGTTCAAAAAACTTATTTTTAACTAATTTTTAACTTGTTAACTTTTAAAAAGTCAATAAATTAATAAGAATGTTTTGAAAACATAAAAGAAAAAATTGATAAGTTAATTTTAAAATGTTAATAAGTTGATTTTAAAAAAATAGTATAAGATATGTTTAAAAGATTACTTTTCAAAAATAACTTTAAAAAAAATAAGTAATCTCAAATATCAATTAATTCGGTAATATAATTTTCTTGTTTTATTATTTTTATTTCAAGTAATCACAATAACCAGAAAAACGGCATCGTATCGTCCATAGATATTTCAATCATCATCATCTTGTAAATCCGATTGCACCTGCAACTAACGAACCACCATTCATCAACCTCTGTTCTATCAACAATGGCGATTTTAGCATCTCTCCCAAACCCTAACCTCTTCTCATCCCTCCCCTCACCACCACCACCACCTCCGACCACCGTCAAACCCCCAATCCCCATCCCCAAATACCCACCAAAACAACCCCCAAAACAACCCCAATCAAACCCCGCTTTCAAAACCTTCCACCGCCGCTCCAAATACTACAAACCCATCAAACACGGCGACGTCGTCTCCTCCGACGGCGACCGCGCCGTCGTCGTCGGCGACTCCGGCGTCTCCTACCAACTCCCCGGCGCGCCGTTCGAGTTCCAGTTCAGTTACTCCGAAATCCCCCGAGCCAAGCCGATTGCCATTCGCGAGCCGGCTTTCCTCCCCTTCGCGCCGCCGACTATGCCCAGACCCTGGACCGGTAAGCCGCCGTTGAAGAAATCAACCAGAAAAATCAAGCTTTTTGAGTCAATAAATCCGATCACAAACACCAAACAGTTTGAGATGTTGAATCCGTATGAGCTGGGGAGTTTTGAAGCCAGGCCGAGGGAGGAAGTGCTTGGGAAGCCGTTGAGTCGAGCCGAGAGACAAGAGCTTGTTAAACGTCATGTTTCCAGCAATAGGCAGGTTAATCTTGGTATGATATGCTTACAATTGCGCGATTTACAACTTGTTAAACGAATGCCATTGTTATTGTGTACTAATGTAATCATATTGTGGTTCTAAATTGTTGATTGGGTTTGTAGGTAGGGATGGATTGACTCATAATATGTTGGAACTGATACACTCGCATTGGCGAAGGGATCCTGTGTGTAAAGTTCGGTGTCTAGGCGTCCCCACTGTTGATATGAGGAACCTTTGTCGAGTTCTTCAGGTTCTTTAACTCAGCTCAAGCAAATTCAATCCAAAAGTTGCAATCTTGATAGTCATTTCAGTATCTTTGAATTCGTTTGAGTACACCATTATTAAGATTTTGGTTTACATCATGTTCTTTTAAGTCAATTTAGGTTCTGTAAGTAGGTAGTGGGACTTTTTGATTGCTGTATGCTGAATGAATGTTAGTGAAACTAACAGGAGAAAACAGGTGGTAAGATTATTCTTAGAACTGGTGGTGTGCTGTATCTTTTTCGTGGTAGACATTATGATCCTCATAATCGACCCAAGTACCCTGTGATGCTATGGAAACCTGCGACTCCGGTTTACCCTAAACTCATACAAGAAGCACCTGAAGGGTTGACTAAAGAAGAAGCTGATGAGTTGAGAATGAAAGGGAAAAAGCTTCCACCAATTTGTAAATTAGGTAAACTTAAATAGCTAGAATCACATATCTACATATTACATATTGATGATGGCGTTCTTTTGCTCTATTCGTTTTCCCCTATCCGTCATAGTAGAAGCTAATTTTTGGCATATACCTAATTAGTCAAGCAGTTCATAACTAAACTATGCATAGAGTCTGTTATTTTGGCTTACGTTAGTGAGGTATGAATCACTCTATACGAGAAAGGTCGATCATTTATGTTTTCTTGGTGTATATAAGTCAAAAAAACTAGTAATGCTTATGTTTGCACTTCATTTTAGCCTTTTAATTGTACATTTGACAGCGAAAAACGGAGTGTATCTCAATCTAGTGAGAGATGTGAGACATGCTTTTGAAGAGTCTCCATTGGTGAAGATCGACTGCAGAGGGATGCATGCAAGTGATTACAAGAAGCTTGGTGCCAAGTTAAAGGTTCATAGATCTTCTATACTTGCAACTTAATGTAATTTATCATTTTATACGCGATACAACTAAACAAAATGTGTTTTCTAGGAATTGGTTCCTTGTGTTCTACTGTCTTTCGATGATGAACAAATCTTGATTTGGAGAGGTCATGGATGGAGATCTATGTACCATGGTGCGCGCATATCTTCAGGCCCCACTTCTGAAAACATCGCAAATGATCCTACTTGTTCAGGTAATTACGACACTAACATATTTGGTATCTCCCTATGGAGACGTCCCTGTGGTAAATTGTGTGGTGAGGGTTCGAATCATACAGTATGCAGGTCTGGTGGTGTTTAGTTAATAGAAGTAGATCAGGTGCTGATATTAAAAAAAACGTATTTGGTTTTAGTAACATTTTTCAAGACTTTGTGGAAGTTTCAGTTTGTCCATTAATTCATTCATTTTGTTTCTTGCATCAGATACCTTGAAAGTGGCATCTTACAAGTCAGATATAAGGTCGTCGATTTCAAGCCCAAGGACGACATTGTTATGGAGACGAGCTATTGAGTCGAGTAAGGCAATGCTGCTGGAAGATATTGAGCTGGGGCCCGATGATCTGTTAAAGGTGGTTGAGGAATTTGAGACCGTTTCACAGGTAACTGAGCATTCATATCCAGCAGTTATCGTGTCAAAGGAAGAAAGTCAAAACCGCGATCATGAAGATGAGGATTACAGTGTAGATGAAGATGAAGACTATTTTGATGATGAGGAATCAGATGATGATTATGTTGACTATAGTGAGAAGTCAGCTCCCCCGGGGTCGTTGCCAGTTGACTTTCTAGCAGAGCAGCTCACTGACGGTGATGATTGGAGGCCAAACCGAAGTCGGAGATGAGAAGCATTCTGACCCCGGTGTGTATATATATGGCAAAAATCAATGAACTGAATTGTGAACAAAATTATGAAAGTTGTGAGAATATAGTTGTAAAAAGAATATTTTTTAGTAGCTCAAAGTTTGATCGAGTTATTAAATGAGCTTGAATTGGTTAATATCTCAAACGGGTTATGATAATCTAAAAAACAAAATATTGGTTATAAGTTTGATTCTGGGTATGACATTAGTTTTATCTTGTTTTGGAAGTCCAGATGTGCTTTTCTAAAATTTGTATCTTAAGTTCTTTTGTAAAGTAAAATTTGAATCTTAAGTTATATGTTGTAAAGTGTAAATTTGATGTGTTCATTTTTTACAAATAGAAAGACGTATGAGTTCACTTTAAGGGTTGTAACAAATCTAAGTTATAGTAGAGGCCACCCAATATTGCTAACAATGATGGATTGGGCTTAGGCTCTTCAAAATTAAAGGTCTTATTTAAAAAAAAATTGGGCTTGTTTTTTAAAATAACTTTAAATCTATAACATCATTTTTAACCGGCTTTCTATATTTATATGAGTGTATTTCCTATATTATATGATATAGTTATAAATGGTTATGAATGAATGATATAAGAAATTTATTGTTAAATCTGTTTTTTTTTAAACATTATTCAAAACCCTATAATATTTTAATATATTTTAAGTAGTTGTAAGTGAAGAAAAGAAAGAAAGTAATGATAAAGTTGAAAAGGAGATAAATAATTTATTGATATTTAGTGTAATTATATGGATAAAAATAAAGAATATGTTGTGAATAATCTAAAACCCTAAATTTTGAGTCTTACTATAAATTCACAAAGCCTCATTTTAAAAAGTAAATACTTCTTTAACGAATTTACATCATATAAAACTAGATAAATAATCTTAATAAAAACATGTATACATACACAATATATAATAAAAAAAAAGTTAACTCTACAAACTATAAACATTTTACTTTTAATTTTTATTACAAGTCTCAAGCCTAGATAAAAATGAGGGATTCAATAATTTTTTTAAAAAAAAGTGCCCTATTTTTTGTTTGATTAGAACATCAAAAAAACGTTAAATGGTTGACGTTAATTAGGTTTAATTCAGTAACATTGTTGATTGCTTCTTATAAATAAATTTTAGTAACATTGTTGATTGCTTCTTATAAAACTTATATAATTTTAAATTCTTACAAATGTAAGTCTATATAATATCAAAAAGTAAAAAAAAAAAAAACTGATATTATTTATTTCTTTTCATTCTCTTGCCCTGCCTAATGATAATCCAACAAACTTGGTTAAACTAAAAATGTAAATTGATTGTAAAAAATCTAAAAACACTTGGGTTGATATCAAAATAATAAACACGGTTTCTCATTTTGCATGGAAATGTCTCTCAATCTAATTTTAAAGTATCAAAGTCATATAAACTAAATTACGTAAGATCACTCATTATAACAACCTCATCTCTTAGGTTGGTTGCAAGAATGTTTAGAAAAAGAAAATTTCATAATGGGTAGTCAAATGAATTTTCTTAAAACGTGATTAATATTATAATCAGTGTCTATTTAAGCGATCGTGTATGTCATGTAGTTTTTTTAAATAGATACAACACTTTCTCAATTATAGCCGCTTTATGTTATACAATAAAAACATTTATTCATGTCAATGTTTTTTAAACATTTGAAACACCACTTATATTTTTACCTGTTTAAGGGTCAAAATGTTATTTTCTTAGGAAAATCACAAATACTTGTATTTTAAACAAGTTGAGAGAATTTTGTTTGTGTAGAATAGTAAGAGTAAGTGCATTGGTGTTTTTTTTTTTTTTTTTTTTTGGATACTAACAATTACAAATTGAACTATATAAAAGGACAATGTACATAATTAGAAGAGTATTTAGTCAGAAGTAATTCTCTCGATACCTAATAACCAACAAATTTTATGCACTACTATCTGGGACAAAAACATGTATTATTGTACTAAGAAATTAACAATTCTAATGAAAGAAAATAAGAGGTAATAAAAATGGTATAAATAAGCTATAATGTTATTCCCAAATATACTTTTTCTGTATGGTGATAAATTACCTGAAGTTATTTTGTGTATTACCATTTTTCTAATCTTATGGTTTTGAGAGTATTGTTTACTAAAAATGATTGACCATCTCGAAGTCTTATCTTTATATATGTATTTGAATATCACGATTAGTTAGAGAGAACTTGTAGATAATTTCATTTAGTTAAAATTCTCATAGCATGTACTTACTAATCCACGATTGTAGGATCTCATCTTGTATATGTATCTCATTTTCACATTCAACAAAATCAATTTTGGTTGATAATTTTAAATATGTATATACTTTTCACAATTTAAAATTTTTACTTATAAATATTTTCATGTGTCTTTCTGTCCTTAAAATGACCCTAATACTTGTATCTTTAAAAACAATTTTGATATATGCAAACATAAATTAGATATATAAAACTTGTCGGTATAGCTTAAGTTTTATGCTTGCTAATATATGAAAAATTAAAGATACTAAACTTCCCGGCCACATATGAGAATGGAAAAATTGAGCATTTTCTACATCGGTGACACACTTTTGTGATTTTGTGGAGAGAAAAAAATAAATATTTTTTATACTTATTTATTTGTTTATTTATTATTTTTAGTTTTGCTCCCTAATGTTTTAAAAAAGTAACCATTTTTCTCGAAAAAATTAAAAAATCTTAATTTACCTTCAAAAAAAATTTATAAGTTGTTATAACTTCAATTCAAAAGTTAACTCTATAATTTTTAATAATAAAAAAACTCTATAATTTAAAAATAAAATTAACTCTATAATTTTGAATAAAATAAGATTAACTCTATAATTTTTAATTCTAAACCATTCCAATAAACAACAAATGAACAAAAAGATAATTTGGAATAAATCGACACCCACAAACGTAAAACCCCTATGGTCGAATCGAAAATCTTCAGAGGGCGACACCGAAGAAGATGTTGAATATTAATTGGCTACTGTTATCACCAGTTGTTTGCAGTTGCCGTTGCTTTTCACCATTGATTTCCACTTGCTTTCTTCACTTCCATAAACCCCACTTTCTTCTCTTCACTCCTCATCACCAAAAAACTCTACAGGTAACTCCATAACAATCTCTGTTTTCCCATCATCCACTATGTTCATAACTGATGATAATTTGAGTTTTCATGTTTCTTATTATTTTATCATAATTTCCCACAATCTTTTTGACCTCTTGGTTGGTTCTTGATAACCTTTACTACAATTTTATTCTGAAATTGAAGTTTTTGATTTGTTTTTATGTTCTTTTTTGATAGTTTTGAACTGTGAGAGTACTATATTTACTTATTTAGTGCCCTTAGCAAGATTATAAACAGTTAGCCTCAGTTTTGCAATTGTAATTTGTCTGTTTTTCTCTAAAGATCACTGATTTGGGATGTGAGGAGTAGGTTGTCCATGAGTAATTAGCTTGTTTTTGAATTGTGCTATGGATCATAGTCTTTTTAATCTGTTTTTTCATATTCTAATGATCATTCAACAAGCATTGTTTCATCATTTATGATATCATCTCATGAAAGTTGCAAATTTTGTTGTATGGATTTCAAGTTTTGTTTTTATTTTTATGTGTAAATAGGAGCAGCTAGTTATTTGAAGCACTGATGGCTGATGATACAACTGATCCAAGTTACTGGTTGAACTGGAGGTTTCTCCTATGTGCATTATGGATCTTTATTGCTATGATATTAGCATCAATCTTGATAATCAAATATGAAGTTTTTAACAAAAACAAAACTCACATGAAAGACGGTGAGCATGACATGGACCCTGTTGGGATTTTGTATGAGGATGAAACCTGGAGGACTTCTTTGAAATTCCTCCATCCCGCCTGGCTGCTTGTTTACAGATTATTCGCGTTTGGTGTGATGTTGGCATTGCTTATTACTACGCTGATTATTGATGGACCGGACATACTTTTCTTTTACACTCAGTGAGTCGTTTTAACTCGTTTATGTTTCATAGTTGATTTTCTCAATGCCTAGTAAGTGATCATATGATATCGAGTTCATTAACGTATTTTCGCTTGTGATGTTTCTTATGATTCACAGGTGGACATTTGCTCTGGTCACTTTCTATTTTGGGGTACGAAATGTTGCTAATTGATATCTTTAAGTTTTTAAACATCTTTTTTCGTTAAAGCCCATATGCCGTGCTAAACATGTGTTAATTGTTGTCTTAAGTAGGCTAAAAACTGGATAAAGTGGAAAACTTTCTTTCATATTCATTACTTACAGTGCCCTTTTTGAAACTTTTTGGCCCATTCGGTTGTATTATATTGCTTAAGTTTTATGATAGACTAGAAAGACTATTTGTTCATACTTTGTTTGGTCTGCTATGTGCAGCTTGCATCTACACACTCAATTTACGGGTGTTACCAATATTGGAATACAATTGATGATGATAATATCAATAATGCCAGTATAGACCACGAACGAGGCACTTTTGTGGCTCCTTCGGAGGGCTTGAGTTCCCAAAGCATAGCCATGAGCCCGCCTAATCCTGTTTTAACTCGTGTTAGAAAGACTGCCGGTGTATGGGGTTATTTCTTTCAAATAGTCTTTCAGGCGAGTTTGTAAAATTAATAGTTTCTGTTGGTGTTATTTCCATCACGTTTTTTTTGGAAAAACCATCCTCACTTTCTCTTTTTATAAACAGATATGCTCAGGAGCTGTTGGTCTCACTGACAGTGTGTTTTGGTTCATAATTTATCCATTTCTTACTCCTGCAGAGTACAATTTAAACTTCGTATGTTCTTTTTCGTTCTTTTATGCATTTGCATGTTAACGTTATGAAAACAATTTCTTTGAGCTTACTAGTCAATTCTCTGATTTCTTTTAAATATATTTGAGGGGTATTTTTGTTCTTTTCAACACAGTTGGATGTTACCATGCATTCTGTCAATGCTGTTCTGCTCCTTGTTGATATATTTCTGAATCGCCTGGTAAGTTGCACGCTGGCTCGATTATCTTACATTTAGTGTTATGATGTTACGCGATCATAGGCTGTTCATTAACATGTTATACTTTTAAGTTATATCCAGCTGACTTGATTAACTTGACTTTTTCTTTCTAATCAGCGGTTCCCTTTCTTTCGTTTGGCTTATTTTGGTCTATGGACATGTATATTTGTCTTTTTCCAGTGGATTGTCCATGCATGTGTTGATATGTGGTAAGCTGAGATTATGCTTTGTTGAATCCTTAATTTCACATGATTATAGAAAAGAGCAAGTGCTTACTAAAATATATCTACATCGTTCTTGATACTGCAGGTGGCCGTATTCTTTCCTTGATTTATCATCTCCGTATGCTCCCATTTGGTATGTTCCTATGTGACTTTTAACCCTTATATAAATCGTCTCAAATCTTCCCATACAACGAGAGTGTTTCACTATTAGAGCAGTGAATCGTGTAGATCAAATCAATATTATCAAAGAGAGAATTTTGTAGAATCTTGAAGATAAACATGCGTGTTGTACAACATTTTTATTCACATGTACATTAATCATGTAGGATACGAGTTAACAGTTGATAATAGTAATTGTTACTTATGCTCCTCTATATATGTTTTAAATACTTAAACTCATGGGATTAATGATTAATTGCAGGTATTTAGGAGTGGGATTAATTCATCTTCCTGCCTATGGTATCTTTGCACTCATAGTTAAGGGGAAACAACTTTTATTGTCAAGATTTCATGACACATGAGGCATGATATGATGTACCAGAATCTCAACCATTTTAGTTATAAGATTAGGGAAATAGCTACAAGATCCTAAAGGTCAGATTCTGTTATCTTGACAACTGTAGCTCAAAGCAACTTGTACTTTCATTACTGAAAAGCGAAAAGATAATGTATCAACATTTTATTTTTCTTTTGTTTGTTACAGAAGTTGGCATTGAGGAAAAGATGTTAAATCTCAGATATGTGATGTAGTTAGGATTTTAATTGCCTTTTACAGATCTGCTGTATGTTAACATCAGGAAAATTTTAAGAATTAGTTAGATAATGGATTTACAGCCAATATGGATACATCTGTTTTTCTTAATGTTATGACAAAAATTCAAGTAATCATATGCTAAAAATATTTTTTTTGGGTGTTTACATATAATGTGTTAAACAAGAAATATCAAAGCAGTCAAGTTTTTTATGTTTAGAACTTTATCGGGTTGCTAAAATCTGATTCACCTCTCTTTTATTCTTCAAAAACTAAAATCACAGTCACTAACCCGGGTTAAGGACCTTGAAGTCAGGAAAAGCTTGTAAAATGGTGGTTTTCATTGTGTTTGTAGTTCTTAACTCTGGTCCGAGCTATGGAACGCAACATCCATAGCACAATTCATAGCATGGGTTGTATTGTGGGTGAATTAAAGTGGGTGAAGAATTTATATATGTGGGTTATGAATGGATGTAGTAGTGGGTTCTGCTTTAATAATTCAATTGTTTTTTGTTTGTAATAATGTTACTTTTTTTTGTTCAAAAAACTCTAACGGCAAACATTACAATTATTTCTTTTTGTTTTTTAAAAAATTAATGGTTATTAATAAATTTTTATTTTTAATTTTTAAATTCTAACGGCTAGTTAAATCTTTGTTTTCTATCTATCTTCGTATTGTCCCTTCTCGTTTATTGTGTTTGGGTTGTTATTTTACTTATTTTGAATGTAGTTGTGTTTTTATTCAAATATATTGTTAATTAATTATTTATTTATTTTAATGATTACTTTATTTATGTAAGTATACTCAAAATTATTTAAATATATATGTTTAAACAAAAAAAGAAAAAGAAAATGTGATGTGTTAATATAAAGGTGATTGTGAGATGGATGAGTTGGGGGTAAAATTTAATTGTGGGATGGATGGATAAAAGTTAATGAAAAATTGATTTGTCATGTTGAATAATCTGATTGTGGGATGGGCAGGCATTCAGCGTTGCGTATAATCTTATAGATGGTTCATTGATCTGGTACAATGGTACAAGACACGCGCTACTACCAATGTGAAACTAGCCTATTTGGTAAAGACTTTGATGAAAAAGATTTTGGGTTCAATTTTAGGCATAGTGTAAATTAGTTTTAAGTAATTTAATAATAGTAGTAAGATGCAAGACAAGCTGCTGCGCTTGTGATATTGTGATGCATTTATGACTTGCTTTATTTTGTCTTTGACTTTCGATGCTTATTTGTGCTCACTCTTCACAAGTTACTCGGTTATGCGAACTCGGGACAATAGGTTTGCTTCACCTGAATCACCATATTTTGCATATGATGATATAAATCCCTATCACTAGGCCTATTGTGATCTTCTGAAATCTTTATGGCTACCAACTTATGCCCTTAAGCCATGATTGTATGGTTGGTTTGTTTCATACAATTAATACAATATCTCATTATTTTAAATTTTATGACCTTGTATATCTTGTCTCTATGTCTTTAAATAGAGAGTGTTGTGGTAAATGATGTACTCTATAGCTAAATTATTATCAGTTTAAATCTTGATAATAGAAACTTTCGTTCAAAAGTCTCTATCTTTTTAACGGTAAATGTGTAAATTTGCTCGTAGGATATGTGTTATTTTAATTGAACACAACTAGTCGTTTTCCAGCCGGGATCGCTCCCCAACTCCATCAGGAGAAAATTTATTGTTGAGAAAACCTCATGACTCAACTTTAAGCAATTTGCTCAGATTGAAACTTGAATTCATGACCTTACAAAAGTCTTTACTTATTTTCATTTTTTATAACATAATTGTAACAAGCAGAAATCCGCTCCAGATATTGTTTGCTACTTGGGGAGAATACCCTCATCACGGGTTTAAAACGTGTCTGATGGGGAGAAGATATCCAACCCTTATAAAGAGACGGGGAACGAAAATCTCTTTATAAGGGACCGGATACCTTCTCTTATCGGACACGTTTTAACCAGTGACAGGAGTATTCTCCCTAAGTAGCGGATAATATCCGGTGCGGTTTACTGCTTATTACAATAATTGTATATCATATGTTTTTAGCATTTTTACTTTATTGTTAGTTCATGTCAAACTACGTTTAAACAATATAGAATAATGAAAATGCTTAAGCTATTATTACTGTTATAACAATTGCAAGATTTTTCTATAGTGATTTATAATTTTCAAGCCCGGGCTACAAGTTTATTATGTATTATTAATCAAATTGAAATATTATAAAAGTAACTATTGAAAGAAAAAAAACAATATGCTAATTAAAATAAGAGTAGACCGATAACTGCTATAAAAAAAACTATAAACGAAATATATTATAAAAGTAAATATGATGATTAGCTTGCAAAAATAATCAAATATGATTTTCAAATAGTACTGTTTTTTTTATATTTTAAAAGGTTCAAAAACCAATTATAAGTTTATAGATACAATATTTATAGAATGATCTCATTTCTAACTAGCACATGTATTGTTTGGTACGCTGTATTCGTTGTGATATATAAACCACGGATAACTATTGTAAATATTTTCTGAAGTTAAAGCATGTTATTAGTCTCACGGATTTAATTATTTTTTGTTTTAAATTTTGACTTTTTTAAAAATAGCAATTTTAAAATCGATTTTTTAAAATGTGTGGTTGAGATTGTTGGGGTAAGTAAATCGGACGGTTCATAGGACTTGGAGAACCCGCTCTTGCCAAGGGTGCGGTCTCTCCATGCAGTCACATCAAACATTGCATCAAACATTGGTCAAACATCAAGTACGGTGATCTAGATGCAAAACCCGCTCTTGACAGAGGCGAGTACCATTGAAGTCAAAAGTTGACGAGACTCTCCCCTTTTGTCAACCCCTCTCTCTAAAACCTTTATTTTTTTAAAAATCGATGATATGGAGTTAATGTCAAGGTAAATATCTAAATTCAAGTTTGTTAGCCAAATATGATAGATAATGAGAATACAAAAAAACTCATTTTGTAGTCAAAGATGATTTAAGTTAGAATTTTTGAGTGCTTAAAATAATGCTTATATAGTTCGTATAATTTAATCATATTACAACTATGGTCATCAGATTTTGAAAAATACAAACTTAATCCAAGCTTTTGGCAAATGGTTGTAAGTTTAGTATCCACCGTTATTGTCCGTTTATGACATGGGATTGCAATATAATCAATCCACAATGACCATTTGTGTAATTTCCCTAATATAAAATGAATGAGAAATCAAATAAAAGAAAAAAATTAAATTTAACTTTTAAAAATCAAATAAATGTTAGAAACAAATTCGACTTATCATTAAAAAATAAAATAAATATTCAAAGCATAAAACTAAGTTAAGAAGAAAAAAAACAAGAAAGTATACAAAAACTAAAAAAAAACAAAGAAAGAAATAGATGTATGCTTTATTTTATTCATTTTATAAAGTCTAAATCTAAAAACCAAAAAAAACGAAACCAAATGCTTTTTATAAATCCAAAAACCGAAAATTATTTTATTTTTTTAGTTTATTATTGTTTATTTGCTTTTTTATTCTCCTTAATTTTTTTTTTGTTTTTTACCTTTATTCATTTTTTAAACTTTTACTTGATTTTTTAATCTTTAGTTTGAATTTTATGACCATTTAACCAATTTTATTTATAAGTTCATTTGATTTTTTGATATGTGATTTTTAAAACTTCTTTTTATTTTATAGAAAATTACATAATTGGTTCGTGTGGTTTTACAATATTACAAGTTCAGTCTACATTTCGTTAAAAATTAACAAACATTAATTATGGGGAATAAATGAGCAATTATCTATCAAAAGTTTGAACTAGGATTGCAATTTTCAAATCCATAAACTAAACTTGAAATATATTAAACCACAAGGGTCATTTGTGCAGCTTTATCTATTGATAAATAAACATAAAGAAAATTAGTCGAGCCAAAACACGATATGATTTAGGTGGTTATGGTTTGTGTTAATGCTTTTGATACAAGTAAATATATATCTATCGTGTTTGGTTTCACGTATAAAACACGTCAAAAAAAATTATGTATTGAAATTTGAAAATATTACTATGTACTATTAAGTATTATTATATTACTCGTGGGTAGTTTATAAAATATTAAATATAATCAAAATAAGACAGCCAAACAGAAGTATAAAAAATGAATCACACTCTAAGTGGGACCCATAAGCTCATCCACAACTATTAAAGCCTATCATTGTGGGGCTTTTAGGTTGATCATGCACCATATTTGACTGGAAATACAGATAACTATTGTATTATTTGTTAATTTTCTGTGTATTGTCTTTTAAAAAATACAGTAATTTGATTAATTGTTCTGATGTAATAGGTAATTTATATCACCATTAAAATATTGAAAGTTTAAACCTATAAAATGTTAGTTGTTGCATTCAAAAAATCTAGAAATTATATATAATACTAATTTTCAACTTGATCATCTATCATTAGTTGTACTTCATGTTTTATAGGTTGTATTTTGTATTTTCTTTATTTATTTTTCTTTAAATTTTAACACTAATAGTTTTTATCTTTTATATTTAATGTTAATAATTTTTTACTTCAACTTTGGTCTCATATACTATTAATCTATTACAAGTTTTTTATTTTACGTTTCAATCTAAAATTTTCAAGTTAACATGCCGCAATATGCGTATGTGATTCAATGTTTTTACCTTATTTTTTATATTTATTGATCATTTTGTGTTTTACATTTTGGTCTAATTTTTGCACGTTAACTCACCACAATGTGCGTCTATAGTTCAACGTTTTTACGCATACGCCTAGGTTTTCTTTTCATCATTATAATTTTTTATGGGTTTTTTTAGTGTTGGTAATAACTAACGATAGTGTGACATTAATGTTGCTAATCACAGTTTTACGCCCTCACCGGTGGGACATAATTATCAACAAATATTAATGTATGTAATAATAAACTTTATGGGTAAAGTGTCGGATTTCATAATTACAATAACATGTAAATAAAACTAATTTAATTGAGATGGGGGACAAGTTTCAAAGAACCTTTGAAGCCACATGAGTGATGACACTCCGATACTTTACCATTATTTGATTTTTTTAGTAAATTATAAATTTTGTCCTTTAAATATATTTAAAATTATAGATTTTGTCTTTAAGTTTTCATAATTACACTGAGCGTCATTTATTTAAAAACTAATCATGTTTTATGTTTTTTCTACTAACAAAAGTTAACATTTTCAGTTAGTATTTTTGTAAAAAATAATTTTACCCTTACCACTTAAATGACAAAATCTGTAATTTTCACTAATCTTTTATTTTTTTCTTTTTGTTTTTATTTTATTTACTTTTTTCTCTTTTAATTTTTTTGTCTTTTCTAATCACTTTTATTTTAATAAACTTATTTTCTTAATGGTTATTTTGACGAAATATGTTATTATTAATATTTTATTATTATTATTGTTGTTGTTGTTGTTATTATTATTATTATTGTTATTATTATTATTATTACTATTACCATTGTTATTATTATTATTATTATTATTATATGTTAATAATATTTTTTATCAATGGAAATCAAAACCAAACCACTTAAAATTAAAATGAAGCCGAACCAAACAATTACTAAGAATTTGCTTTGGTTTGATTTTACGATTAAGATTATTGAATCTTTTTCAGTAAAAACACTTAAATACTTCATATATTATTAATCAACGTTTAATTATAGATATAGATCAACTTAGAATAATTATAACCAAATAAAATATAAAAAGTCATATACTAAAATCATACGGTCTCTAATAGGTTTCTAATATAAATCGTAAGTCAAGCTTTTTAAAATAGTCGAAAATGTTTATACCATAAAGGTAATAAAAACACGATGATGAAACAAAATCGATTACTATTTTTAATTTTATAACATAAAAAAATATTGTAAGTTATCCATCTTGTTCTCGTATTATTAGAAAGGTAGATAACTAATTTAAAAAAACAAAAGAATATAATAAATTAAAAAACGTATAGATAAAAGTATATTTTATATAAAAAGATAATTAAGTAATAATATTTCAGATAAGTTTATAAAATAAAAAATGATTAAAAAGATAAAGTAAATAAAATAAAATAAAAAAGCAAAATATTAAGAAAAATTGCAGATTTCGTCCTTTAAGGGATAAGAGCAAAATGATACTTTCACACAAAACTAATTGAAAAAGTTAACTTCAGTTAGTAGAAAGGGCATAAAGCATGATAAATTTTTAAATAAAGAACGTTATTTGTAATTATCAAAGTTAAAGGACAAAATCCATAATTTTAGACATACTTAAAGGATAAAATTTATAATTTACTCTTTTTTATTTTTACATATTAACATCATTTAATTTTTTAATTTTATAGAAATAATTATGTTTTCTACATAAGATAAAACATTAATAAAATAATTTTACATAACATTTACACATGTAGTGATATAACATTTACACATGTAATGATTATGGTGTTGTTTGTTTTTTCTGCAAGATAACGTCTGCAGTTTGCGGATCATATCTGCAGACATCTATAGTAGAAGAGGTGGACCAAACATCTGCAGTATGCAAGAAAAAAACTATTTGTTTTTAACATCTGCAGAATGGTAAAAAAAATTTGTAATTAAATTAAACCTATTTTTAAACCTATTAAATTAAACCTATTTTTTAACACTTGTGTTCCTTGGACTTGTACCACACACACACACATCATCATAAGTACATACAACATATATACACATCCAAAAAACAAACACCACCTAAGGGGGAGGGGGAGATGAGGGCG
>BJCM01152399.1:0-23560 GCA_018326385.1 Flaveria bidentis | reverse complement strand
TGTTTAAACCATGGGAACTTACCAACTCTCAAAGTTAACCCTTTATTTTTAAAATGTTTTAGGTTTGATACTTGAGGAACTCTTCTTGCTCATATAGGACTTGAACTTAGATAAATTAAACATCTTATGTTGTTGTTTACATTTTTATGTATTGTTATGACTTAATTGACTTGTATTATTCAATGAAAAATAGTATTTAATATTATTCCAACTAATTTAGTTCCATGTGTGCTATGAACAATCGTTTCACATTCGTCTGCACCGATCATTCCGTCGTCGGTCGGGGTGTGACAGATTGGTATCAGAGCCATGGTTATAGGGATTTAGGTTATTAGAAATGGAATGACCAATACTATAACTAAGTACCCTTACAGATGAGTCCTCTCATGTACTTTATATGCTTAGATAGGATTTTATGTGCCTTATATGTTTATATTTGATTATGTGATTATATGTCTTATGTGATTCTTCTTATACATTGATTCTTATCAATGCACACACAAATCTTAAATCACATTTTCAGGTATTATGAGCCTAAAAAAAATGGTTCTCAAAATAAGCTTTGAATCTTTATTCATTGTTTTTAAGTCTTGTCAAAGTCTATGTCCTATAACTTGAAACATGTAACGCTGGAAGAGTGGGATGCCTGTATCTCGAGGTGTTCAGTCTAGGTAAGGTATTCATATAAATCCAAATCAACCGATGGATCCGTTTACCTTACATGGGAACCCTTGGGGTGAGTGTCCACCTATAGGTACGCATATATTCATTATGGTTGTAGTTGACCTAATACTTTGATAAGTCAACGTAATGTTTTGGTTTGTAAACCGAACGTTACACTCGAAACATCTTGTTATTTTGAATTGTTTTATCATTGATTTAGTACCCCTGAAACTTAAAACTCATTATCCCATTTTTCTTAATGACCCTTAAAAATCTTTCTAAACGCCTTCCCCTCAAAACCGCACTTATCCTGATAACCTATTATAATGATGTTCTTATTCTAAATTGAATCCTTAATCATAACAAACATAATTCTTGTATCAACTTTAAGCCAATAAAACTTTGAAATCTCAAAGACATAAGTAAACAAGAATCGATCATCTAGGAACCCCGTAAAAGTTATTTGCTTGAGAAGCATCTACAATTTTACATCTCATCCAAAAGTGTCTAAAAAATTTTTCTTCTATTCGTTTAGTCGAGTCTCTTATCAAACTAATACCTGGTGTTTCCCTAATGACAAGACCATCTTAATCGTCTTGAACCGTCTAAAATACAAAAGCTTATTAACTAAAATTCTAAGTTAATGATCTTGTTCACTTTGTCAAGAAACACCTGTAATTATGAATTATGAGAATTAAATAAACTTAGGCGTAGCGAAATATCACACTTAAACTTGTTGAAATTAAACGCTCCCAATAGTTCCCTTGCAAACACAAAATGAAATCTAAGTTTTCAAATAACCTTGAAATTAATTTTCTCGTGATTAAATTTCTGGACAAAATTTTTTAAAGTAGGGGAGACTGTAACATCTACCCATTTTGGAAAATAGAAACCCAAACCCGAATCCGTTTTGATCAATTTTTGGAAAAATCAAATATGTTAGTTAGAAATTTAATTTATTTTAATCCTTGAAAAACAATAATAATACTATTTATTCAACTTCCATTTATTAAATTAATTTATGGTAATTTTATTATTTATAGAATAAAATTTTATAATTTCATGAAATTTATTTATTATTTATGAGTTTTAATTATAAAACTAAAATACAAGATCATTATTTTTATAAAAATGTAAGGTCTATAAAATGTTATTAATATTTATAAAATTTTAAATATCCAATTAAAATAAATAATCAAATGAAAAGTTCTTATTAGATTTATAAAGTCTACAAAGATTTAATAGAAAAGAAGTTGTTAAATTAAAATTAAATTTTAGTAAATTTAAAGTTTAAATTGTAAGTATTCTTTTATTTATTTAAATTATTTAATTATATATTTATTTCAAGTTCCAATCGTAACCTTCTTTTAAAAGACTTATAAATCACCATTAATACCATTCATAACCTCCTCCTAACCTTAAGTATAAAAGCAAGGCTTAGGCCTCACTTTTCATTTCCTAATTCTCTAAAAATCTCACTCTCATATCTTTTTTTCATCCACTAGTTATGATCAATTTGAAGAAATTTATTTTACAAGAAATTTCAAGAACTCTAAATACTAAGGTAATCTTTTATTGCTTTTATATTATACATTTGAATCATCCTAACATCCAATTGTTCTCATAACTTTATGTTCTTACTATTGTTTTTTCTTCTACCAAATCACTTTTTATTTTAATCATTATCATATGATCATTAACATTTTAATAATCACTAACCTTATAACAATTACTAACATTCCAAAATTAAGTTAACAACACACTAACTTAAACAAAGAATCTCGTTTGCATATGGACGGCTATGCCACTGCATTCGATTAATCCATAAGATTATTGTTCTTAATGATGGCTATGCAAAAGTCTTAGAATATTTCTATAACTCAAATGAAGATTAATATACCATATATTGACATAATAAAATATTCTAACCTTTTTCATGCTTTAACGATTTTAAAAGTGCACATAAGTGTCTTACTAAAATTCTGGCCAAATATAATCTTACTTAGACCGACCATAACTTGATCATAAAAAACTAAATTTGAGTAAAATCAGACTCCAATATTAAGTTCATTGAATTACCTTTTAAACTACAGTTTATATGTCTTCAAACTCAATCAGAGAATACAACAATAGCTTTTACAAGATAAGTGTGCATTTGAGCACCTTCTGTCTTGTGCTGCTTGTTTGACCTATTTAAAGATATTTTCATAAAATTATTTCTGAATGAACATTGTCCGGGATACTTTGAACTAGTTAAGTATAAATTTTTATAATTTTATGAAACCGTTATCTATTTGTAAAACCTGTTCAAACACATACCAAACATTCTGTCTAGAATCTAAAATTAATGCAATAATCCTTTTTTCAATCTACCTTTCGCTTTTTAGCATTCTCTAAATGTCTTAACTTCTTGTAATGAATTCCAACCTCAAGTTATTGTTTTTTTATCATTTAGAACATCACCTTTGACTCTTGACATCCAAGCTTTCTTATGTACTCTACAACCATCACTATTCCTGTGAGTCTTCCATGTGAGTTCTCCATGCCCCCTTTTTACTTTATTTCACATCTTTTGGGGTGAAATATATTCACTTTAGAAACTTATACTTATAAAAATCTTGATACTTGTAAATGCACATGCAATTCATCTTTATCTTTTTGTCATGGTTATTTGTGTTATTGTAAGACTTAGATGAGATACATTTTTTGTTTACAATCGTCTTAGATGGTTGGGTCTGACAAGCCTATTTGGTGCTAAGGCAATGTATTGCCGGCTCCTGATGACATATGATTGTTCATCATGGGAACCAAGTACACTTAGCCAATCTTAAAACTTTTAATCAAGTCGAGGTTTGGTGGTAACTATATATATTCTTTAAACTTGGTAACCCATAACCATTAACATGAATTGCTACTTGTAAACCTTTATATATATATGCGTTTGTTTAACCCATCGGAACTCACCAACTTTCAAGGTTAACCCTTCATTTTTATAATGTTTCAGGTTTGGTACTTGAGGAATTCTTCTTGCTCATATAGGACTTGGACTTAGATAAATTAAACATCTTATGTTTTTGCTCACATATTTATGTATTTTTATGACTTAATTGACTTGTATTATTCAATGAAAAATGGTATTTAATATTATTCCTACTAATTTAGTTCCATGTGCTATGAACAATCGTTTCACATTCGTCTGCCCTGATGTTTCCGCCGTCGGTCGGGGTGTGACATGTATGCTATGTGCAGAACAGGGTTCTTGTAGTTAAGCCACATGGAAATATCCCTTATGAGCTATGGAACAAGAGGCCACCGCTCTTTGGCTTTCTAAGGTCCTTTGGCAGCAGGCGTACCATACTTAGCACAAAGGTCAATTTGGCAAAATTTGCTGAAAAGTCGGATGGTGCTATCTTTGTTGGATATTTCTCTAACTCTATTGCTTATAAAGTTTACAACATTAAATTTCAACAATTTTAGGGATCATCCAAAATTTTTGTTAACAAGCACACTCTTGTGTTAGGGGGAATGGCCCTGATCGGATTTTTGACATAGAATTATTTTTAAACTATTCTAGACCATCTTATGAGAATGTTTCAGCTTGAACAGGTACTCAAAGTAACTCTGATGATGATCAACTGTTTGAGTTTCCCAGACCTTTTCCAAGTTCTCGAAAAGTCTCTAAACATTATGCTCCCCAAACTGGTAGATATGACAGCATGACTATCTCCGGAACTAGTGGAGCTTCAACCACTTATCAGCAAAGTGACTCTCACAACTCATCAGCTAATAATGAACAACAAGAAGCTGATGGAAGTAGCATTTTGAAAGAATAGGTAACTCTTAGTGCAACTTCTCAGCTAACTAACATTGATGATGTTTCTCCTTCATTCAATAAGTCCTCATTGAATGAGTGTGAAACATCAGCTGGACCAAGTGTTTAAGCTCTTAAGGTAAATATGTCCAATCTAGATCTATATTTGCAACTGGAGGTGATTCCTAGGCTTAGATTCATAACACTCAACCAACTGAGAACATCATAGGAGAAGTCTCTGAAGGTGTTACAATAAGGGGACAGACTCACAATGGGAATGTTTGCTTGTCCTTATGCTTTTTGTCACAGATCGAACCCAATAAGGTAGAAGATGCCCTGAAAGATAGTAGTTGGGTTGAATAAATGCAGGAGGAATTGCTTCAATTCAAAAGACAAAAGGTTTGGAACCTCTATCACTGCCATCTGGTCAAGTACCTATAGGCAGCAAATGGGTATTCAAAAATAAAAGAGACGATAGAGTCTTGATTATCAAGAACAAGGCAAAACTGATAGTTCAAGGATATACTTAAGTGGAAGGAATCAATTATACTGATGTCTTTGCTCCGGTTGCAAGACTTGAGGTAGTTAGGATCTTCCTTGCTTATGTTGCATCCAAGAACTTTACTGTCTACCAGCTTGATGTCATGTGTGGCTTTCGATATGGTGATATAAATAGGAAAGTCTACATGTCTCAGCCTTCGGGATTTGAAGACCCATAGCAACCTAACAAATTGTTCAAGTTGGATAAAGATCTATATGGGCTGCACCAAGCACCTAGGTTATGGTATGAGACCTTGTCTCAATTTCTTCTGAAGAATAGATACACTAGAGGTACCATTGATAAGACTCTTTTCATAAGGGAGTCTAGGAAAGACATTTTGCTCATCCAACAAATGTTTATGACATAATATTTGGTTCTTCCAATGATCAAATGTGTAAAGACTTTGAGAGCATTATGAAAAAAAAGTTTGCGATGAATTCCATGGGAAAATGGACTTTTTCCTTAGAATTCAGGTGAAGCAGATGAAGGAAGGGTTCTTCATAAATCAATTTAAGTATGTTAATGACATTTTAGAATGTTTTGAGTTGAAAGATTGTAAGCCAGCCAAGACACCTATACCTAGAAACCATTATCTTTGTCGTGACTCTGAGGTGGAGGATACTATTTAGCATCAGTATAGGGAAATTATTGGATCTCTGATGTATCTCACAGCAAGTAGACCAGATATAAAGTTTGCAAATTGCATCTGTGCAAGATTTTAGGCTACTTAAAAGGTGTCTCACGTAGTTGCTACTAACAATATCCTCAGATATCTCAAAGGAGCACCTAAACTAGGTCTCTGATATCCAAGGAATAGTAATTTCAATCTCTATGGCTATTCAGATAGTGACTATGGTCACTACAATATCAACAAGAAATCCACATCAGGAAGATGTTAATTTCATGGTGGAAGGATTATCTTATGGCAATGCAAGAAGCAATCATGTGTTTCAACATATACTGTTAAAGCTGAATACATTGCTATTGCTAGCCGTTGTGCTCAACTGCTATGGATTCAGAACCAGATGATAGACTACAGATTCAACTTCATGAGTACTGCAATACACATTGACAACAACAGTGCTATCTCCATAACTGAAAATCCAATAAAGCACTCCATGACAAAGCACATTGATATCAGGTATCATTTCATTAGACATATTCATGAGAAAAGTCTGATCAAATTAATCAAAGTTGACATAAATGAACAATATGCTGATTTGTTCACCAAGGCCTTTGATGAACAAAGATTTAAGTATTTCATTACAACTATTGGAATGATAAACATTGATTAGTCTATCTCATTTGAAAACCTTTTTAAAATATATAATGTCTTTTGTCAAAACAATCTAAGCTCTGTTACAAAAGGTCCTTTTAAAATTCTTCTAAGTATAAATTCTTCTGAAAAGGAATTAACCCTCGGAAGATGTCATATATATCTGCCAAAACAAAATTCCTCCAAGGAAAATTTTCTTCTCGGAAGAGGTTTTTTTTCTCTGAAGAAACGATTTATTGCATATCAGATCTACTTCCGTAGCATATATAACTCTCCATTCAGAAAGCACATTTTACTCTCAGAAGTAAGAAATTTACCTTCGGAAGTAAAATTGGCTTAGGAAGAAGAATACCTTCAGAAATCTTTTATACTCGGAAGAAGACCTTACTGTGTAACGGAAATCTTTGGCCCCCACACAGTAAAAAGAAAAGATTTTATTAATGATGTCGGAATCCTTTATATGGTTTTTTTAATTTTACAACCATTTTCACATCTTACACCAAACCATCTTTTCACCTTATCCAACCCCTAAAACCACCTTTTCACCCATTTAAATAATCCTGACTCTTCATTTTAATCTTTTAACCAAACTTACTGCCCAAAAGCTTCCTTCACCTTCAATTCACCTAAACTCAAACTCATTTCTATGCAACCTTTTTCCGACAATGGCGCTAAACCCTCAGCATAACCAAGTCGCACTCCTTGATTCATCCAAGGATGCTGACTTCTCAGATATTATCTCTTTTTTCTCCCAATCAACCTATTACACCGGTCTGACTGTTAACTCCATTGTTTACTCAAATCATATGGCTGAATTCCGGAGCAACGGTCAGATTGAAACCCTAAATGTGGTTAGGGCAATAAGGTCGAGCCTTTGTGGCTAGGAGTTGATCATTACTGAACAACTCATTAGGGAGCATCTGGAGCGTCACGATGAAGGCGCTCCAACTGAATTCCCCAAGTCAGACCAAGACAACACATATACCAAAATGGGATATGGTGGAGATGTGAACAAATCCATTATATACAAGTTTAATTTCTCATACAACTGAAAGTTTCTGCTCCATGTTGTTCTTCATTATTTGTCCAACAAGTCTAAGGGATGGGATCAAATCCCATATGAATTAGGATGCCTAGTTCATGGGTTTGTGAAAAGCATTCGCTTCAATTACTTAAGGTTTGTGCTGATTAACCTTATGGGCATCCTCCAAAAGGGACACATTCTTCATGTATGATAAGTTTCTTCAGGACATCATCAACTGTGAGCTGGACTAGAGTCAGCTTGTCTGTGCAGCTATCTACTAATTAATCAAATGAGGCTGACCATCTTCAAAGTCTTGCAGAGAGTGTCCACCAACTACATTGGAAGACACATTGAATTTCTTCCAGGTATGATTGAGCTAATGGCTCCTGGTGACATCCCTATTAACCCCATAGGTGATGAACCCACACCAGTAACTACACTCACATTGCCAACTCTACCCTCTCACCCCATCAAATATACCTACCAGAGATGACCCAAACGAACCCTTATTCAATCTACTCTGATTGAACAAGCCTCTCCTATTCAATCCAAAAAGATTAGAGTGGGAACATGGCACCCCACTCAGTCTGTGGTCTCACCATTCTTCATATTTGACCTTAATAAAGAAATTGAGTCTCCTCAGTCTTAATCCTTTGAGCCTGAAACCCAAGCTAAAATCCCTCAAGATGAGTCTTTATACTTCCCTAACCAGCCAAAAAGGGACAGCCCCACTAAACGCTCAATGCCAATAGACATTAACAAAAGTCTCGGGTCCTTAGGTTTAACTTCCATATCATTCACTGACCTACTGATATGAACTGATAAGGAGATTAAGACTCTTCATGGCAATGAAGTTGATCCCCAATACCCTCTTATGGATCAATAGAGCCTAGAGGGACCGCTTATCTATATCCCCCATCAGCAAAAACCAACTGAGGTGAGTCCCACTGATGTGGAGGGGACTCATGTAGATTCAGCTGCCACTACTGAAGCAACCTTATTGGATCCTTAGGGAAGTGGTAACATTTCTGAGTCTGAATCTACGACAACCATGCTTTTTGATGCCTCTAAAAGAGAAATCATTCGGCAAGGGAAACCAGGGTGCCAAGAAACCATATTTGGTGGTGAGGATGAATATACAAGGTATATTACCTCATCTCCTCGTGATTCTTCTGAAAAAGATGAGGGAAGTTTGAAACTCACCATTCAAGACCTACTTTCTAAAGTCTCAAATATTGAATCCAAGGTTAAGACTTTACAGGATAGGTCCACCACTCAAGAACTTGAGATTGAAAATCTCAAAGATCAACTAGCTGAGAAATAAATTAAGAGATTTGTCAGGCATGTACCTATTCAGGTCGTATTGACATCTTCCTCTAGCTCATCTAGCTCTCAAGATGATGCTACCAAAAAGTAGGAGTATGCTCATGCACAAACATATGTGGAACCATAGAGCCGAGCTTTAACTTCTCCAACTTCAAGATGCCCAGCTTCTAAAGAAATAGTTTTTCCTAAGCCTCCTTGAATAGACCTACAATTGGACCCAATGTTGCTTAGAGATCTCAATAGGATCTTCTCCAAGTTCCTGATGGGATCTTCTTTAGATCAGCCTAGCCCTGAAGTAGCTATGATGTACTTTGGAGTTAAAGAGGTTCAAAGGATAAATGCAACTTCTACCACTGTGGAAGAAGTTGGTCAACCTAAGCCCTTCATGGAACCTGAGATTAATTTCGAAGGGGAAATGAGGACTAATGGCCTAACAACTGCATTCCCTCAGACTTCCAAAACCAAAGTCGAAGGCTCGGAAGAAGAACATAAATCTTCTGAAGCTAAGATGGAAGCTACGAAAGGACCATTCTGCTTTTCTGAGAATCTAATTATCATAGATGCAATTCTAGAGCTGGCATCTAAGGTGAATAGTGAGGACTTTATCAACCAACCCCTTGCTCAAACAACATCACTACACAAGCTCCAACTAGCATCTCTTAGCATGAGACTTCCATCCAAGAACCCCTAAGGTCTAGTACTTCCAAGGATGTCAAAGAAAAGAAGAAGATGACCAAGGAAGAGCTACAGGAGGAAGCAAGGTTAGAAAAACTTAAGAAGAATGGTAGACTCCTAACTATCCAGTTGCTAGCTGCAAGTAGCAAAGCAGCTGCAGCTAACCAGGAAGCCATAAACAACAAAAAGAGGGTGGAGATCATTGATAGACTTATAAACCTTGGATTTGTTAGTGAACATGTGCTCCTACTACCACTAGAGGAGTTAACTAAGCTGGAAAAGGCAACTCTGCTGTTGATTGAACAAAGGGAAGAAGCAGCAAGGCTGGCCTTAGAGGAGGAAAGAGAAAGGAAGAAAAGGGAAGCTGATTTGTTACATAGGAGGGAAAGGATAACTTTCATAACCTCTAGAGGTTTATCTCTAGAAGAACTGTCTCCCCATGATAGCGATACGATCTTATGGCTCTTCAACAAAGAGCAAGAACAATTGGAGAAAGTAAGAAATAAAGTTGGAAGAGAAAAACTAATAGAGAAGAAGAAGCAGGACTTGTCGGTACCAAGAAGATAAATGATAAAGCCTGGATGAAGGACTATCTCTGGGCTCATGGCTTTTCTGGTAGGCAGGTGGGTCCCATGTCTGTGAAGACCCTGCAGTGTATTGTCAGTGAAATCAAGGATGACATATGCTAAGGAAGAAGGAAAGAGATGTACCAAAATGTACAAGGGATGACTTTCTTATCGACTCCACAACCAAAACCTCAACCCGAACATATCTGTTTTCCTTTCCCTGTTAGAATTAAACCAACCTCTAAGCCTTTCACCCCTGAACCTACATCATCAACCTAACCCACTTCCTTACCCACTCAATCCAAACAACCACCACAACTACCCATCCTTAAACCTAAAACCCTACCCAGAACCCAAACCTCTCCCACCAAGCAACCACCCAACTCATCTTCTTATTCATCGAAACATCTCACCTTAGAGGAGTTTAATGAGATCAAGATGAATCTCACCAAGTGTACAACTTTGAGCAACATCTCTTGTGAGGAGGAGTCTATCAAATTGACCTTTGTTAATAGCTCCTCATGTTCCCTCACAAGAGAACAATTCCTTGATATGCCTAGAGAAACATTGGACCAAGATTAAAGAGGAGATGAAACTAAGAAAGGAGGATGAAAGAAAAGGATCAACAACCATAGGCAAAGTGTTTCTTCAAATAGTAAAAGGTTCCAACTTTGAATCCATAATTATATGTGAGTATGACTATAACTCCCGTCAACTAACTCTTCACAGGGGGGGACACAACGGAGGGTACATGTCATTAAAAGTGATAGACTAGATCTCTTGTCCACTAATGACTTGTACAAACTTCTCAACACAACTTCAAGGAAGAACAAAGAAACTAATAAACATCTTCTATCCCTGGTGCTGAAGGCAAGACTGGGTGTTCAAGGGCACACACAAGAAGTAGGAATTTACTACACAGAGGTCTTTGCTCGTGTTGAAAGACTTGAAACTGTTAGGATATTCATAGATTTTGCTGCATCCAAGAACTTCAAGGTCTACCAACTTGATGTCAAGTTTGCTTTTCTTTTTGGGGTGATTTATGAAAAGGTGTATGTCAAACAACCACCTAGGTTTGCAAATCCTAATCATCCTAATTTTTTCTGTAGGCTTGATAAAGTTCTCTATGGGTTGCATCAAGCACCAAGGAACTGGTATGAGACTATCTCAGTATCTCTGTCAGCATAGATACTAAAGAGGTACTATAGATGGAACTCTCTTCACCAAAGGAACAGAGAATGATTTCATGCTAATTCAAGTATATATAGATAACATCATCTTTGGGTCAACTAATCCAAAGCTCTGTAAACACTTTTAGAAGTTGATAAAGGATTGATTTGAAATGAGTGCTATATGGGAACTAAATTTCTTTCTAGGAATTCAAGTGAAGCAAGTTGATCATGGCATCTTCATAAATCAGACAAATTATGTTCAGGACATACTTAAGAGATTCAACATGACTGACTGTAAGGATGGGAAGATACCAATAGCAAGAAACGACTCCCTTGGGCCTGATCTTCAGGGGGAGTATGTGGATGAACACCTTTAAAGGTTTATGATTGGGTCTCTTATGTACCTCATTGCTAGCAGGCCTGATATCATGTTTGTTACATGTCTTTGTGTAAGATATCAAGCCAACCTTCGGATGTCACACCTAATCATTGTCAAGAAAATTCTAATATATCTTAAAGGTGCACCAACACTTGGTCTTTGGTATCCAAAGAAATTTGATTTTAATCTATATGCACGTATAGATAGTGACTATGGTGGCTACAACATAATTGCAAAGTCTACATTAGGGGAATGTCAGTTCCTTGGAGGAAGGGTTGTATCATGGGAATGCAAGAAGCAATCCTGGGTATCTGCATCACCTGCTGAAGCTGAATACATTGCTGCTGCAAGCTGCTGTGCTCAAGTTCTTTAGATTCAAAATCAGATGCTAGATTATGGATTCAACTTCAAGGAGACTCCCATTTACATAGACAATAATAGTGTCGTCTATATCACAAAGAATCATGTGTAGCACTCAAGGACAAAACATATCAATATCATATATCGTTTTATTAAAGATAATTTTGAGAAGAGATTAATCAAACTAGTCAAAGTTAACACAAATGAACAATATGCTGGTCTGTTCATAAAGGCTTTTGATGAGCAAAGATTTAAGTATCTTGTTTAAGCTATTGGATGACTAACTTTGAGTAGCTTTTCTTAAAACTTAATCAAATTATTTCTAAAACATCTGTGTATCCTAATTCTCTACTCCATAACTTACATAAACCCTTGTTACATTAGAGGAATAAAAATCTTTTTAAAGACATTCCTTAGATTTTTGAAAAAATTTTGATCCTTCGGAAGAAATATAAGTCTTCCAAACAAACAACTACTTGAGAGAATTTACATTCGGAATAAAGTTCACAATATCTTCCAAAGCTTAACTTTTTCTCAACATACTTGTATGTTTTAAAGAACAATTTTCTTCCGAAAGCAATTAACTCTCGGAAGTTTTTTATAAAAACTTTCAAGTGTTGATCTCTTCTGAAGAAAAATTTTAAAAACTTTTTGGTAAATCTTCTGAATCCAATTTGGCTTCGGAAGCTTTCATCAAAACTTCCAAAGAAGAATTACCTTCAGAAAATTTACGACTTCCAAGAAAACTAACTTTTGGGTAAAAGAAAACACCTTTTCAGAGATGGGACCAACATCCGAATTTCAAAGTTTATCCTCTTTTATTAACTTTGTTTGAGATCAAATTGATATATATACCTAATAGTTCCCCCTCTTTTCACTCTATTCTACCTCTATACCTTTACTAAACCTAAAATCACCCAGAAACCGCCCTTGTTCTTCTCTTCATTCACCTTTAAGCTTTCTAAAATGGCCAACCTCAACCGTATAAATGACTCAAAATTTTCCATGCAGCTTCACATGCAACACGATCAAGTTGCTCTATTAAACTTGGAGAAAGATTCTAGATTCTCAAAGATTTGTTGTTTTCTGGCTGTATCCAACTATCTCACCTCCCTAACCATTGATCCTATTCTTTATGAGGATCATTTGCTTGAATTTTGGAAGACCTGCCAAGAGGTCATCATGGATGGGGAGAAGGCACTGTTTGCTACAGTGCAGGGGAGGACAATCTTCATCACTCCAACCATCATCAACACCCACCCTTCAGTTGGATGATGAAGAAGGTGAATTGTAATTTCCTAAAGAAGTTGTTAACCACTCTTTCTAGTAGATAGGCTGAAGGAGATTTCTCTGTCAAGACCTTCAGGAAAGGGAAGGTCTCCTCCTAATGGAAGTACTAAATTCATGTGGTCATCCACAGCTTGTCCAACAAGTATGGGGTCTCGGACCAAATTCCTGAAGATCTCTCTTTTATAGTTCATTGGATGGTTCAAGGGGTCAAGTTCAGGTACTCTCAGTTTATTTATTCAAATTTGCTTGCTAACTTGGACTCCTTAAAGTATTATATGTTTCCAAGATATGTTCAACATATTCTTCACTGTGAACTGGGCTCCCTGTTAAGGGAACCAGAAAATATTCTTAAATGGGAACAGATGAAGCCCGACATCTTAAAATTTTTAATAAGCCAATTGTTGGCTTGTCTGGGGTAGAAACAGCCCTTGTCCCTAAAATGTTAGAGCATATTGCTGAAGGTGACAACCTAGCAACACAAGCTAGTATTGAACCCACACCTTCTACCTTTCTACCAACAAAACATCCACAAATCACCTTCACCTACCAAAGAAGATCCAAACGAACCCCTGCACAATCTATTCAGTCTGCGCAGGCCCCCATATTACTACCCACAGAGGAGGAAGTGGACACTAGAGCTCCCACTTCTCTTGAGGAGCAAACCACTCCCATCTTTTCAAGAATCACTGTTGAGGTTTCTCACGCTCAGCCTGATGAGCTCATTAGCCAACAGCCTTAAGTCTTCACTCTGAGTCTCAACACACAAGTGAATAACCTTTAGGGGAAAGTTACCATCCCTAACCTTTAGATTTAAACCAACCAATTCACAGCCTTGACTTCTATGATGATGAAGACTTGGGATTTAGTGAGTACCATGAATATCTCTTCTTTTCCCCTACTCAAAGAGAGATGAGTTTTCCTACCTCTCCCTTGTCTAGCCCACATCATCCACCTACCACTGAGGTGGATCTCCTTGAACATGTTTAGGATGTCCATATGGAAGGGGCTCTCACTTCTGCAAGTGATTACATTACTAAGACCTTAACCATGTCAACTCAGCCCATTGAGACTTCTATTGAAGCTGTCAATTAGCAGATGAATACGAAAAGCCAAGAACCTGATGTTGGTGGTGAGATTGAGGACTTTGGTCTAATTATCTCATCCCCTAATTACTCTTATGATAAAAAGGAGGGGAATTAAGACTAAAGGTGCAAAAACTATCCAAAAATTGTACCTATTTAGTCTCTAAGGTTAGTCACCATGAATCTCAAATGACTACCTTACATAATATGGTCAATGATCACCAACTTGAGATCTCTTATCTCAAGGAGAAACAAGCTACAGGACCTTTAAGAAGAGCTCATCCAAGAACACAAGAACCTGTGGATTTGATTGACCTAACTCCTAGCACACCTATGCTAGTGGGAGATGCTACCAAAAAAGGAGAGAAAGTCATTACAATCACAAAACCTAGGAATTCTTCATAGAGTATGGACATTAAGGACTAACCATCCTCACTTGCAGTTGTTCATACTCAGCAACTTCCTCGACTTCACATTGATATGGACTCTATAGACTCTTTCATTCAGAGTCTCTTTGAGGAAGGCATACCAAGGGTTGTGTTATCATTACCTCCAGGAACTTCCAATTACATTATAAGATGGAGGTATGATACTGATAGAAAAGCCCTTATTCTTCAAAGAGTTCAAGGGCAGCAAGAAGTTTTCAATTTTTAGACCTTGAACTACAATGAAGGTCTTGATCTTATCAACATGCCGCTTGTCAATCCAAGCCAATCTAGCCAAGCTGGCAAGTTGGCTCATAGGATTCAAGACAAGATTACTAAAGAGTTCATCCTCAGAAGGAGACAAAGGCAATCAGGTAATGTCATTGGTCAACTAGATGTTGAGGCAGACCCTTAGATTAGCTTCAATGGGGAAACCTTGACTGAAGGCCCAGTGATAGAGCATTAGAGCATGAGAGCCTTGTCTCATAAACAATTTCTTTAGAAATCCATTCCCTTGATGAGTCACTTGCTGGTGAAGGTGTATCTTAACCTCTCTCTAGCCAAAGCATGGATGCTACTCCAAGCAATGAAGGCCCACGCTCTCTCCACCTTGAGTCACAAAGGACTGTTGTTGACACAAGGAAAAGGATTCTAAATCCTAAGGAGATTGAGGACGAGGGGAGAGAGAGGAAAAGAAAGGTAAGGGGATAAAGTTCTCTACTGGGTTTGTTCGCTTCATGGAAGCTGCAATTAGGGTTGCCCCTTGACCAAACATTCAAGATGATGAGTTAAGGGTATTCAAGATTACTTATTTATAGACAAAGAACTATGATGTTGATAACATCATCTCCCTCCCATTAGAAGAATTATATGAATTGGCTTACATGGAAATGTCAAGAGAGAAGAAGGAATCAGAAGATGCAAGATTGCTTCTTTAGATAAAGGAGGAAAAGAGACTAAAAATACTATACAAACATGTTCCTACTCTATAAGCAGTTCAAGAAATCCCTGTGCAAGAGACTATGGCACCACAAGAACCTCAGGTAGATAAAGAAACTCATAGGATAAATATGATCAACTACCTGAGTGCCATAATTCTCTACCAGGCAGCTGCACTTCTTCCCTTTTCCTTTGAGTACATTGAGTTTGAGTATCTCAAGCAACTTAAACTTCAAGTGCTCAAAGAACAAAAGGCAATAAAGAGAAAGAGGAGGGAAGAAGCAACCAAATAAAGAGCCATCATTCAGAAAAGCCATAAGAAGTATCTTCATAGGCAGAGGATAATGAGCTTCTTGAAGCTCTATGGATTCTCTAGAAAGAGACTTGGCCCTATGTCCTTAGACACTATGGATGAGTATATTAGGGTGATCAAGTAGAAGATCAAAAGAGGAAAACTTGCTGACTTACACTCCCCACCAAGTCATGTCCCTGAAGAAGTGGAGGTTAAGGTTGAACCTTTTAAGACAACACAACGTGGACCTCCGGTTGAAACTCAACAAGCTTCATCTTTTGATTCACAGCAGGGTCCTACCCACTCTCATTCTAAACCTCTGAGAGAGGAAGACCTAACTGAGAAAGACAAGGATGATCAACAAGGTCCTGTAGGCCAGTCTTCTCAATTAAAGAGTTTAAAGAGGAAGAAAAGGATGACTTCTAAACCAAAGCCTAAGAAGAAGAAAAAGAAAAAAAGATAGAGTTATCCACCTCCAAACCTTAGGATGAGTCAAAATATCTTGAGGAAGTGCAACAAGAGGAAACTCCAACAACTCTTATTCAAGTAGCTCTTATGGCATCAAAAAGACCCATCTTATCCTGGACTTACACTACCAATTCAAAAAGATGGCATGTTATCAGAGATCAAGGTGTTGAAGATGTCTATATATGGCAAGACATATTCAATCTACCTCTTCATGATCTCTTTTAGATGAGAAGACATTATATGAGTCTAAGTGATCCTATCCATTTAATGAAGAAAGGATTGGCCATCATCATGATAAGGATTGTTGATATCTAAAGTCTTTAAATGTTTTGGTAGCATCAGCCTAAGGGGAGTTTGTAAGGTTTTTGTACAAGGCTTATGCATCCAAAACATCAAAAACATCCAAAAGTCTATCCTGCATGCATGCACTAAGTGCGGAGTAGAATTCTTTGGAAGTTTACACATTATATTAAAAATACTCTAAGTGTAAAATCTTCCGAAGCCATGACCAACATCTTTCGAAGCTTATAATGAAGTTTTCCGAAGCTTCAAGGACAAAGTCTTCCGAAGCGAAGAAGTGAAGACATATTATCTTCCGAAGACTTTTGAAGACATGCTTTTATCTAATGTACTATACCATAAGGCTGAACCACTTTCCGCTATAACTCTGTTGACTCACCAACTTTCACAAGTTAGTGAAAAGGCCCATGCTTTTGGTAACTGTACATTGAGGTCTTGAGTCCTTCACTTTCTACTTTATGTACTTTTATCCTTTTTGTAATATATTATAATATGAACTATGGCATGTTATTGTCACTAGTCAAAAGTCAATCTGGCTTTTGACTTGATACTAATTTTATTGTTGTCTAGATCATGTATCCAGCTAGCCTTCAAAGTATAGCCAGTTGTAGGATATAGATAAGTATCTCAGGTCTTTGTAACTTATCTAATGCTTGTACACTTGTAAAAGAACTTGAGAGAAATATACGATATCCTTGGAAACCAAACACTTGTGTTGTTTCTGTTCTTGTTCAGTCTTATAATTGCTAGTGTTATAAGTGTTAATCTTGTGTTACCAGTTACCTATTTGATCTGTTAAGTGTTCTAAACAGTCTGTCCTAATTGTGTGTTGGGTTGCAAGTGACCAAAACTCCCTTAAACGATCGTGCATGCATGCATATGTATATTATATGATGGGTTTGATGCATAGTATGTATAGGTATGGGTGTTGGTTGGCATATGGTATTGTCATGTATGTGTGTTACATGACTACAATATTGAGAGTGAATCGTGAGACGAACTTGCGGTAACCCTATATCAAATGAGTATCAAATAGTAAAATATAATGATTATTTATGATGTAAATAAATATTGATAGGTGAGAAGACTTTTGTTGGACCATGCATGCAATGTTATTAATTGATTGAAATATTATTTTTATGTTTTTTGGACATGACACATGATAGTGTTGCGAAGAGGTCACGAAGGGCTATTATTAGTACTATTTGGGTTCACACTCTAACCCTTGAAGTTGGTATACTAATTAGTTAGACCAACTTTTGATTTATGATAACCTTAGCCGAATATAATCCAACATACTCATTTTACATGGCGTTAGGCTCAACAATGTCGTTATGCTATACATTAACTACTTTTACATATACTTTACACACTCGTATATCCTACTTATTCTATATCGTATTTTTTATATTATTCAAAACCTGCAAACTCACTAACCCTAAGTTGAAAATTTCGAGCATTAATTTAAGTTAATAATAATGCATATGAAGCTAGAGATTTCAAGGACTTTAGCGAGAACAATAACAAAGTTCACCATAGACTACCAAATGCATAGCATTGAGTCTACAAAAATTATGATAATTATCTATTGATTACTAAAATTACTTTTTCGACGTGTTGCCAAAGACTTGACCTGGGTTACGGGATTTTAGACTTTATTCTTACTTAGACTATGTTTGTCGTGAAATTGAATAACCATGACACAAGTCTCTATTCATATCAAGCGACGCTATGACATGTTTGTTAGATTTTTAGTTAGTAATTCATTGTTGTGCATCAATCTGTGATGATGATCCTATTCATACATCCTTGTGTTTTCACTCTCCATGAGGGTATGACATCAAAAAAATTAACCAAAATATCCTTATACTTTTCAATGTTTAACTCCTTTAAAATAAAAAAATATTCACCCATGGCATCTAGATTTATCACAATACATGAAACACGATTTAGACAATCAAATCAAATACATAATAAAAGAAACCATACATGATCACACAATCACCCCATAAATCAAATCGAATAAACAATCGAGTAACTAAGTTTTGTCTTTACAATCAAATCAATAACGAGTGTAGTTACTATTTTACAGTTACAAATCGATCTTGATTATTAGCAAAAAAATATAGTTGTTGGTATTTGTATTACTAGACACGCGTACTCACTTTTCTACGTCACGTAGCACCGAGGAAAAAAAGTAGTTATCATCAATTATAAACAAGAATCAGATTTTACAATAATATTTTTTGTTATTGGATTTTAATGATCTAAAGTTTTATTTATTAGACGAATTAATCCCAATTTAGTAAATGTTTATGGATACTTTCAATTCTGAGAGTTAACCCTATTAGTTTTTTTGATAATTTGGACTGTTTTTATGGTCAAAACACTAAACATAATGTTGAAATCTATCATCAAGTTCGTTAATTCAAACTTCCTCATCCAAAAACCATTAATCCCATCACATTATTTAAACCGCCGAACTTGTTGGAGGTAGATTTCAAGTGATGATGGAGGTTAGACAATAGAAAACGGACCTAACTGAGACTAGGCGGTGCTGGAGTTGAAAAATGTTTCAAAGTTGGTCTTATTTCATAAAAAACTAATTAATATTAACTCTTAGTTAGTAATAGATCATTTGAGGAAATTTAGTTTAAATTTAGAAGTGACTGTAAATATTTTCTTAGTTTTGATTAATATTAACCAATAAATGAAATTTGAGATTATAAATATCCAATGTATAGTATTTTACATTTCATCATTTGTTTGTATATATTTTTGCTGCGTCATAACCTATGCTTGTTTCAAGACAAGTGCAACCCACACTAAAGGCACTGTAGCTTGTTTCATATATAGCCATTCTAAATTTACTATAGTTTAAAACTCAAAAAGCAAACTATCAATTCGTGGTTTACAACTTAAAATCGTCTCACATATTCTATGCCTCGATTTGGCCTTTTTCCTGCTTTTGGCTTTTATTATTTTATTATTAATATAATTTATTTGTATGTTATAACTTTAAAAATATGGAATTTTTATTATGAATATATCGTTACGACGTGTTTCTTTTTATCTACGTTAAGACGTAAGTTTCATTCCACAATTATAATATATTACTTTTCACAATAACATAAATTTTTTCAAAAATTACAAGAATACTATAGTGATATACTATAGCGATATACTACAGCGATGTAATTATCTTTACGTGCGTTTCAATCTAAATTTTGTATAAAACCTCGTAACTCACAACCAAAAATTGTGGTCCTGTTATAATATATTTTTAGTTCTTTTCAACCATCTCATTATGTTCGATATTCCAAATAAACCTTTAGGAAGGGCTTGTTTCTGTATAAGTTTCAATACAAACTTATTCTAACGGCGCAACGAGGGGATAGAAAAGTAGTTACTTGTTAAATATTACTTTGTGTCCTTGTAATTGACTAGTTTATTACCATATTGATGTTTTTCTTATTCTTTTAACTCAGCCATCCTTCTAATCAAACAAATTTATTAAGCTAAATTCCAAGTTAGTAGTGTGTGCGTGGCGAAACCTAGATAATAAACCGATACATTGGATAACGATTAAAATAATAAAATGATGTCGTTTTATATATTGATTTTGATGACGCGTGAGCAGTTCTTCTTCTTGACGTTATTTTTGCAAGAAGAAAAGTCATTTTAGGATGCATGGACTTTTATATCGGGGCCATTGAATGTGGACAAGTGGACATCAATTTATTGAGTCAAAACCTATAGTTCTAATCTATCTATCAATTTTCTATCACAATCATACGATCAATCAAATCTCCAAACATCGCTATTAACATTTTCATCACAGCAGTTGTCACATATCCACTAAATTAAGAACATTACTTATGACAATGCAAATGCATAGCTGCTAATACATAATAACAAAATATTCAAAGCATAACCGATGTATCCTAACATCAAGTGTAAATTAAATTTTCTGTTCGAAAATAAAATGTTAACCATGGCAAACTCTTACAATAACTACTTTTATAAATAGTCGAATTAGACGGAGTGAATAAGGTGAGCCAATTACCAACCAAAGAACACAAATAATTGATTGTCCAGTTTTAAACTTTTGATAACAAACTTTTATATCCGCTTTCAGTTACCAAAATCTGGAAAGGTATAAAGCTAAATTAACCGAGCCAATCCACAATTTGTAAGTGTGGAACCTAAAACAAGCATTTAATAACTAAATCATCGGTACTAAACAAAGAAGTATCATTGATGAATTTAAGAATATTTTTATCACAAACTTTGCCACGGATTACCGAAAAAAACCATCAAAATTTAGGTTTTCAATCATTTTTTGAATTAAGGTTATTTGTGCCTATGATTTGTTGGTAATCATGGGTAATAATTTATATATTTACCATGATCATGGATTTAAAAAGCATTCCCAACTAAATTGTCAATAACTAATTTTGAGGGCCTATGTGGAAATAAATTTAAGGTTATGACTTCTCATCATATTCCTAAGATGCTTTTCAAGCCTCATTACCGTTGGTGTTATCATCAAATGTCATTCGGCCAGAAAATATATCAAAAAAAACAACCAACCCAACTATTATAAAACTTTCTTTAAATAGTCTAAGGTAATAATCGTCAATCTTTGAAGCTTAAAAACAGCAAGTTGACTTGGTTAGAATCAATAAGGGTCAAATATATCAAATAATTTCAATGATATGTGAAAGTTTGTACAAAAGTTACCAATGTAGGCTAAGAGTTACAAAAAATGTAAAAACATTATCTTGGTCAGATACTATGAATATCAAGTACAAGATACAAAATAGTAGTATCCACAAAAGTGGTTCTTCACCCGCATCTGTATCTTGTGCGTCCGAATTTGTTTTTACGGGTGTACAAGTCTTGTCCGCATTTCTTTAGTTAGGCATAAGTATTTGTTTTGTTTCACCCGCATTAGTTCTTTCCAGGTAGAGAAGTGCTCATCTGCATTTGTCTTTGGTCACCCGCAAAAACTAATACAGCTAAACAAACACTTAGCCTTCTTCTTCATCTTACTTGTTTCTCATCCGCAAAGATCTATCCGCATAAATCACACTTTTGTTTTTCAACCAGAACATAATCCATCACTACTTGAATCGGCATGCATGATCCTTTCAATGTTTAACAAACTTCATTGTGTTTCATATACGAAGGATTGTAGTTTGCGTAGTGTAAGGTCCAGATCCCACACAACCTCACTCCTAGATTTAGAAATTAGAAACACAATGTTGGATCAAGAAGAAGGCTGGTGTAACCAAAACCAAACAGTTATAAATTTTTGGTACAAGTATAAAGGACTTCCAAAGCTAAGTATGGAACTTCTGAAGGTTATGGAGTTCTTCCGAAGACAAAGTGCAAAATTAACTTCCGAAGAAAAAGCACTAACTTCCGAAGACAAAGTCTTCTCTTCCGAAGTTCAAGACTTAGAAGAAATTAAAGATAGTGACTTCCAATGAAGAAGTCTCCAAACCATGGAAGAAGCAGCCTCTCCGAAATATAAAAGACTTCGGAAGAACTTATTCTTCTGAAGCCAAGATGTTGCTAATGAACCAGTGGACATAAGTATGGTCTCTGACACTCCATTGCAGACCTCATATACTACATAGCGTTTTCCTAAAAGGCCATGTAGTTGACCATACTTTATTTTACTATTCATATTTATATGTTAGTACAAGTTACCAACTTAAGTTGGTGACAAAACTTAAGTCATGAACATTTCATGACTACCATATCTTAGATAAGACATTATTTGAGATACCTTAAACTGTAACTTTGTAGTATTTGCTTTAGTTAGAGGATTCCAGCTGGTATCAAAGTATATCCAGCTGTAGATAGTAGTATATATAGTTTGTCATTGTAACTCTTGTAGTAAGCTTGATATAGTCTTGTAAAGTTTGAGTTGAGAAATAATATATACAAGTATCTTGAAAACTATTCTCTTGTGTTTTCTTGTGATACTTAGTCTATTATAATCAACTCTTAGTAGATCTCTGCTTTTTGAGTGTTGTATGTGAGTTTGAGAGAACTTGTGTTGAATATCAAAACCGATCCTGCAATTGGTATCAGAGCATCTTAGGCTCTTGATTATGTGATCTAATCATCCTTATTAACCTCTTGTTTACTCTCTCTTTTACTACACTCAAAATATGGCCTTGAACCAGAAATCTGAATGTGAAATGGGAATGATGACTAAAGCACCCATCATCACCCCATAGAACTTTAGACTATTGAGCAGACGTATAGAAGAGTTCATTAGATATCAAGATATCCGCATGTGGAGATCTATTGCCCAAGGTCCCTACAAGCCAAAGGTGGCTTCACCTTCTGGTGGTGGTGCCATGATAGAGAAGGTAGTAGAGGACTACTCTGAAGAAGACCTCAAGCGGATAGACATTGATGAAAAGGAATGACAGTCCTAATGACAGAAATTCCCAACTCTATTATGTTGGGGTTTGCAAATTAAGAACACAAGTAATTATGTGAGACAGAACCAAAGAACACAACACAAGGAAATGGGTTTTCAAGATTGTAGTATATTGCTTTCTCAAGTTCTATTACAAATGTTACAAAGCATATCCAAAGTTACAAGAACAAGAGAATACTTATATTACATCCTACAACCTGGCCATACTATGAAAGCCAGATTGGATACAATTGACTAGACACACAACAGAATCAATTGTAGAGTCAAAAGGCAGATTGCCTTTTGACTTGTGACTATGACATGCCATAGCTCACATCCTAATATATTACAAAAAGGATAAAGTACATAAAGTAGAAAGATATAGACACAAGATCTCAATGTACAGTTTACCTAAAGCATAGACCTTTTAACCAACTCATGTAAGTTGGTGACTTTATCAGAGTGCCAGCGGAAAGGGGTCCAGCTTTAAGGAAAAGTACATCAGATAAAGCATGTTGTAAAAGTCTTC
>BJCM01152397.1:0-11431 GCA_018326385.1 Flaveria bidentis | reverse complement strand
AACAAGAGCAACATGTGCCCGCAATTCAAATACTTGGCACATGTGATCCTAAAGTGTATAGCCTCCAGGTGGGGAGGATTTGATGAAATATCAGACCAAATCCAGAATGCATACGTTGCACTTGTACTAAACCACCCGTTCAGTTTCTCTCACATGCTCTTCTCTTATTTGATCGAGAACCTTGAAGCCAAAGGCAAGGAAGGTTTATGTATGTATCCATGTTTCTTACAGATGATCATAGATGAGAAGCTTCCTATGATGCCTAAAGAGAGAGATGATGCAATGGTGCTTGAGGTGATGGATGATACCACCTTGGGCAGTTGAAGCCCCCAGTCAGGAGATTGTTTGGGCATCTGGCCAATGAAGACTATGTGGCGCCTTCTCATAAGAAATGGCCTCACGATGATAGTGATTCCGATGTTGAGTCTATTGTGGTAACCACTGACGAAGAGGACGATGATGATGATGATTAGGATGAAAGTCAATGTGGTGGAGATACTGGTCCTAGTCAATCAAGGGCCACTGACACTTCTACTATATCTCCACCATCTCCATATGGTACGTCTAATGCACCTGGTGTATCTAAGCAGACTGTCTTCCATCAAGACTTCCTATTAGATGAAGAAGTAGAATTTGAGGATGAGCCTCTAATCAAGCAGGTCAATAGCTGGGTTATGGCCACCGAGAAAGGGAAAGAGGCAGTTGGTGGATGCCAAGCTAGGTCTAAGGGTGGTGATACTAATTTCACTGATCCAATGTACACACCTGACCAGCCGATTAGCTCAGGGGGAGCCCCTATCGCCAATGGCTCAAGGAAGAAGAGGATGGCCCAACCCCATGACAAAAAGAGTAAGAGATAAAGGATCACCCTCATCACCACTTCCACTACCACAACCACCACCACTACCTTAGCCACCACCACTATCTCAGCCACCACCACTACCACAACCACAACCACACCCACTACCATCTCCACTGCCACTGATACTACCACCACCACTCATACACTCACCTCCACCTCACCCATAATACCAATCACAAATCCACTACAATCCACTCCTATTCCTCCTCCCATCTTCATCACATCCACTAGAACAACCACCACTCACCAAGCCGGAACATCCACCCAATCACCATTTCACCTGGCTCTACTCTACCCACTGTTGGTTAAAGGAACAGCTGGCGAGCCTAAACCGGCTTGTGCTAAAGTTGCTCGCAGCAGATGATCTGAGAGCTAATTAGATAAACTAGTTGATGGCAGTCAATGCCGCCCAATCCAAGCAGATAGCTTAGCTCACTGAGAAGAATGTGGTTTACGAGAGAGCATTAGGCCAAGCTTACCATGAACTGAAGAGTCAAAATGATCTGGTTATGGAGTAAGTGAAAAGAATTTAAGGATTGGAGAAGATAAACAAGAGGATTATGCTAAAGTTGAAGGGGAGAAAGGGTGAGCCCCTAAAGATCAAAGGAAATGGTGATGATGAAGAAGATGATGATGATGAGACTTCTGATAATGAATGAGAGGAAGATGATGATGATGATGAGGAAGTTGGAAGGAGTGGGAAAGATAAAAGAGATGATGATGATGATGAGGATGATCAAGATGGTGATGCATCTGCATCAAACTCAATCCAAGCTGCACGGGAGAGGCGCTCAAAAAAGGCCTTGTCATCTGCAGCTCCAACTGGAGAATCTCAGGAGCAGGGAAAGAGTGATACTCAACAACCTGAGGACTATGATGTTATACCCCTTTCAGCAAGTCAAGACTTAGCTCACTATGATTCTTTATTTGCAAGGGATAGTAAAAAGGTCTGTGAGCTATACACCTAAAGAAGGAGAGATCATCCATGATCTGACAGATGAGCAGCTCGCTGATATGTTCAGATTAAATCCAGATGAAATTGTCAATGATGCTCCAGAAGTTAATGTCTTAAGTGATGAGGAGCTACAGGATGTGGATGAAATAGAGATTGAAGATGTCACAGTTGATCACTATCCTGAGTACATTGACCCTGAGGGCAATGTTATCCCCAACTTGGGTGAAACTTTTGGCAGAGATACCTTTGAAAAGCTGGAGGAGATGGAGAAAGAAAAAGAGAAGGATGAAAGTAAATTCCAATCTTCTGATGCAAATGTTGATATTAAGAAAACTGAATGGGCAGCTTGTTTTGCTGAAATGAAAGCCTAACGCGCACCTATAAAGAAAAATGCCTACACCAAACTTTACAGAGTTATGAGATATCAGAAAGTGTTAGGCAAGATTATTGCATGGGCATATTTTGAAGATTTGGAAGTCTATGCTGTTAAAAAGGAGAAAGGGATTGAATATTTTAGATATCCACATGATCTGAAGACACTTCCTGGTTTTGAGCTCAACCAACTGGCATGCTTAGATCTTTTGTATGCCAACCCGAGAAAGATGTCAACATGGTTTGAGGCAGCATTGAAGAAAGAATACCACACCAGATGGGTAAACTTCAGACCTCAACAACCCAAGAGGTTCATTCATAAGTCTAAAGTTGATCCTATATCTGGCAGGCCCAAAGTAGTGTTGAAGTGGAGTCCCCCACGCATAATGTCCAAGATTCCCTTACAAGAAATGCCTCAGGACTTCACTCCAAACTTCAAATGGTGGTATTATGATTGGAGGATGGGGGAAGCGATCATAATTCTGAACAGAGATGGGAAGATAGAGACTATCAGGGTATTTGACCCAATGTGGCTTACTAACTTGTCTGCAGATGATGTTTACACTTTATAAAAGTGGCCACTGTTCTATGACACACATGATATTGTACAAGCTCTACAGTTCCAACATGTTATATGACTCTGCTTTGCATTTGAGATACACGCAGGAGTCACCTGAGAAGAGAAGTACAAGAAATTTCAAGAACATGTGAAGAATGTTAGAAAATAGAGTAAACATATTGGGTTCAAAGGAAGATCTCTCAAGCTTATGAACAACAGATTGATCCACAACAGAGCCAAAAGCTTGCTGAAGAAGTACTAAAGATCCTAGAAGAAGGTGATGACCATGAAGTTGAAACTAAGCTTCTGATGCATCTACAATTTGAAAAATTTAGCCTGATTTGGTTTCAATATTGGAGCAATTGCATGCAACGAGAGCAACAACAAAAGAGAGACAGAAGAATTTGGAGAAAAGCACTAGAGCAGCAACAAAAGAGAGACAAAAGAACTTGGAGAAAAGCACTAGAACAACAACAAAAGAGAGACAAAAGAACTTGGAGAAAAGCACTAGAGCAACAACAAAAGAGAGAAAGAAGAACTTGGAGAGAATCATGTCAGACAATAGGATAAACTAGGTCCAAGGGGGAGTTTGTTGATACATCATGTTCCTAGTTTATGTTCTTGATGTAAAAGTCTTTCATTTCTTACACATGTGTAATGTAATTATTTAATGAAATATGATATGCGTTTGATGTTTATTTATCTTTGATTATTTCATATTATTATTGTGTTAAGTATAAGTCATATATGTGAACTTCATATATTGGTTTGAGTTTGATGTACACAATTCTAAGTCAATATGATTAGGAAATGTGTTAAACTTAGTCGGCTGATTATTCATGCTAATGGACCATACTTATGGACCATACACATGAATGAATCATACTAATAAACCAATCACACGACTGAACCAGGAGACTAGATCAGTCGTATGATTGAGACATAAGATTGACTCATTCGCACGACTGAATCTTAATTCGTGCGTATGACTCAATCGCATGAATCAGTCGCACAACCGAACCATGCTAATGGTTCAGTCGTACGAATGGAAACTGCAAACCTTTAAATACCACTTAATTCGTGGAAAACAAAACACTTTGAGAGATACTTCAAATATACATAAACACTAGCCGTCCAGAATGCCCAATCCAACTTCATAGTTTGTTCTTGATCGATTTCTATTCATTCTTAAAATTTGTTTTATAGTTAGATTGATCGGGTTACCGTTCTCACCGATTGGATCGCCAATCAAATAGGATTCCGCACTATTTGATCTGGTCTCACGTAGAATTTGTTAGTACTCCGTACATACTCGGTCCTAACATGAGTGTTAGAGCATCAAACCACAAGAAAAGAGCAAAAATCCAGGTAAGAATTAGCCTCTAAACCCCTCTATAGATCAAACCCAAATTCTAGGGTTTTAGGTTTTGAAAAGTTGCAAATAATCGTATAAAGGTCACATTTGTATGTATCAAATCATGTAAAAAGCTTAGATATAGCTTCATGGATGAAAAAATAGGGATTTGGATGTCAAAAGTTGCGATTTTGGGTTTAAAATGGGTTGGTTTCTTATTTTGATACGTTTTGCGAAACTGTGTGTTCAAATTGCAAAACTATGAGTTTGTCCTGCGAAACTATAGTTTCGCAAGTAATTTCACAACCAAAGAATTTTAACGAAAGTTGAGTGAAACTGTCATGCAAAACTGTGAGTGAAACTGCTATGCAAAACTGGCAGCAAAACTATTAGCAAAACTGGTAGCGAATATGGAAGCGAAACTGTGTGCAAATCTACTGGTGAAACTAGGAAGAAAAAAGCCCATTTGAGTGTTAACTCATCGGCAGGACGTGTATCGAGACCTAGCTTAAAAAGCTTAGACTAGAAGCTAATCACTGAAGTTAGGGGCGTCGCCCCTTGGACCCCACTAGGGTCTGCTGCCCCTAAAACCCCTTTGTAAGGGGCTACTGCCCCCGAACCCCCACTGTCCCATGGAGGGTCTGATATGTTTTTATGGTGATTTATACTTTGTATGTTTTGAACTTAGTAAGTAAAGTAATGTATATTAAAGTGAAAGATTATTAATGATAAATAGAACTTAATGAATGTTTCCCGGGCCCGTATGATGATGAAAAGTCTTGCAAGCACTATGATGGACCTCACTTATGTGGGTCTGATGTAAGATGATGGATCCATATTCATGAGCAGGCTATGTGCCTTGCACTGTGGATCAACTGTCGGGGGTTAGCTACCACGTTTATGTGTACCAATAGGGATCGACATTCGTTATCAATCAACAAGGGCTATTGTTGTGTGCAATTTCATTTATGATGAAGTGAAAGGTAATGAAAGAATGAAGGATAATGAACATGTTTACTATGATGCAACAAATGTTATGTATTATGATGTATGCATGGTTTTTATAAGATGGGTAAAGTTTATATTTTCTTATATTACTTAAAATTAGAACTCACTCACGAAAGCTTACATTTATGCATAATAGTTGGCAGGTGAAAGATGATGCTTAGGATGACACAGGGATGGGAGCTACTTGGCGGGAGAGTGAGATCCATGTTTATGAAATCATTTATTTTAATTTAAATCAAAATATAATGTTTTTATATCTATTTGGGGGACAAGTGAATAAGTAAAATATGATCTTCATGTTTTAAATGAGTGTTTATTTAATTCCACTACAATATTTAGTTTACAAAGTGATTTTATGCTATGATTAACCAACTGTGAGGCACAAGAATGGGGCCTTACAAGTTAGCTGAAAGATCCATTAGGAGAATTTCAACCAGACCCATAAGAACCTATGGATGTGGTGGACTTAACACTTAGGTCCCCAATGCAAGAAGGTGATGGTAATAAAAAGGGGGAGAAACTCTTACCTGCAATCAAAGAACCTGGAAGTTCCTCCCAGATTATGGACATGGAGGAGTCACCACCCTCACTTGTAGTTGTCCATACTTAATAACCTCCTCAGGTTCACATTGATGTGGGTTCACTTATTCAAAGCTTGTTTGAGTAGGGCATACCAAGCGCAATGCCTACCCTATCTCACCTTAATAAAAATATAATAGCGGGATGGAGGTATGATGCTGAAATAATAGCCCTCGTAACCTCCAGGTCTAAGGAACAACAAGAAATCTTCAACCTTTACAACCTGAGATACTATAAGAGCACCTATTTAGTTGACCTACCAATTCCCCACCCAAGTCAAAGCAGGAAATATGCAAGGTTAGCTGATAGGATTCAGGATAGGGTGCCTGAAGAGTTCAAGAGAAGAATAAAACTATCTAGACATAGGCTAACATGCAATATTGTTGGTGAACTTGATGCCAAGGTAGACCCTAAGATTAGCTTCATATGAAAAACCTTGGCTGAAGGCCCAGTAGTTGACCCTATAAACCTTGAGACTAGAATTGCTTTAACACCTATTACCCTTAGTGTGGCATTAGCTCATGAACGTATCTCATAGCCTCTCTCTGGCTAGAGCTTGAGTGCAGGACTGAGCAATGAAGGGCAAATCTCTCTCCAAGCTTAGTCACATAGGCCTGTGACTAACTAAAAGAAGAGGAAAATGACCTCTGAGGAGATTGAGGAGGAGGATAGAGAGGAAGAGGAAGACAAGAGGAGAAAGAGTGTAGGTGAGATCCCTTTCTTCATGAAAACTACAATCAGAGCTACTTCCGAGCTAAGTACTCAAGATGATGAGTTAAGGGCAGGTAGATTGAACTTTCTGTAGTCTATGATTTATAATGTTGAAGAACTCATCTCTCTCAACTTGGAGGAATTATATGAACTCGCTAACATGGAAGTATCAAGGGAGAAAAAGGAGGCTGAGGATGGAGAATTGCTCCTCAAAATCATTAAAGAAAGGAGAAGGAAAAGACTCTACAAAGCTCTTACTCTCTCCCCAGTTCAGGAAATTCATGAGGCAGAGACTATGGCTAGTGAGCAAACCTACCTGAGTGCCACATGTCTATATTAGGAAGCAATCCTTCTTCCCTTTTCCTATGAATACATTGAGTTTTAATACCTCAAGTAGCTTAAGTAACAACTGCTAAAAGAGCAAAAAGCTAATAAAAGTAAGATGAGGGAAGATGATACAAAGTGAAGAGCCACCATCAAAGCAAATTTGAAAAAGTCTGCTAAAAGAAAAAAGATGGTGAGCGTTTTTAAGCTGCATTGATTATTCAAAAAGAGACTTTGTCCAATATCTCTATCCATCATAGAGGTGCATATTAGATTAATAAAGAAGAAGATCAAAAGGGGTGAGTTGGTTGAATTTTATTCTCCGCCATGTGTCAGGTTGCACCTGAAGCTGAGGTAAAGGTTGACCGTAAGAGACAACACAACCTGGCCCTAGTGTTGAATCATAGCCAGCGTCATCTTCTGATCCATATTATGATCCTGATCCTTCTCCTTCTGAACCTGTGAAGTGCAAAGACCCAACTAAGAAGGATAAACAAGAACAATCTGAAACTATAGGCCAGCCTTCTTAGTAAAAGTACATAAAGAGGAAGAGAATGGCCATCAGAAGGGATAAGAAAAAGAAGAAGAATAAGTCCTAGGCATCCACCTCTGCTCCAACATCCTGAGGGTGGTGAACAAAGACAACTCATAGTAGATCTTGTTGCTACTGAGAAAGCCATCTTTTCTTGGGTGTTTACTACTAAACCAGGCAAGTTGTATGTCACTAGAGATCAAGGGAGTCAAGATATTTATTTCTGGCCAAACGTACTTGACTTCCCTTTATATGATCTCTATGATATAAGGAGATACTTTAAAAGTCTGAGTAATCCTGACTAGATGATGATGAAGGGAATGGTCTTGATTCTGATATGGGTTGTTAATAGATAAAGATCAACATTCAAAGGTCTCTTTAGTTTTGGTAGCATCAGCCTAGGGGTAGTTTGTAAGGATTACATTTAGAGGTTGATGCAACTAAATAACTGTCAACATGCACATATGAAGTACTAGGAAAGTACTTCAGAAGATTTGACATAACTTAGTTAAATTATGATAAGTATCAAATCTTTTAAAGGGAAAAGACCAATTCTTCTAAAGCTAAAGATGAAGTCTTCCAAAGCTTCAAAAACAAAGTCTTCCGAAGCCAACACTGATTTCTTTCGAAGACAGGGAATGCATGTCTTCTCTAACATATTTTTGACAAAATCTAAAGAACTTTTCCCTTGCTATCTTTAAAGATTCACCAACTAGCATGAGATGTTGAAAAGTCCATGCTTTTGTCAACTATAGATTAATGTATTGAGTTTGTAAATTTCCAACTATGTACTTTTATTCTTTTGTAATAGATAAGGATACGAGCTATGACATGTCATAGTCATTAGTCAAAAGCCAATCTTTCTTTCGACTTTACATTGATCATCTTGTTTAGATTAGCGTTTCAACTAGCCTTCAAAGTATAGCTGGTTGTATAATTTAGTATAAAGTAAATCAAGTAGTGTATTTTAGATATAAGCTTTGTAAAACTTGTAAGAACTTGAGAGTAGTATACATCGTTCTTGAAACCATATTTTTGTGTTCTTTTTACTTGTGTTCATTTTTTCATCTTAGCCGATTTCCTATTTGATCTGCTAAGTGTTATAACTCTCCAAACCTTGTGAAACTGATGCATTGACCCCTTTCACTGGTACTGCAACTAGTGATGAAGTTAGAATGAAAGGCTATGATTGAGTTTAAGAGTTTTTTAATTTGAGGTAGTTTGCATTTAAACTCTTCCTTACATATATATGTGTGTGTTAATTACTATACAAAATATAATTTTCTGCAAATCGTAATAAGTCACCAGGGCGTGACACCTGTTTTTTGACGGATGGGTAATTTCATCGGCACAAAAATTATGCATGTAATGTACATAATCATACAAGTTATATTTATTATTATGCAAATTATATCTATCATAAAGTAAAATTACTTATGTCATAATTACAAAGTTAATAATCATACAAGTTATACGTAGAACACATAGTCGCTTTAAAAAAATCTTGACTATAAAAAAAATAAAATGCTCGATTTTAATGTGTGCTATTTTTAAATAAACAATTCAGAAAACAATGTCATATAAAAGTTATACGTGTTTAAAAACACTAGTAGATTTTGAAAAAAAGATAAAATTGTAAGTTATTTCTAAATTTACCGCTCAAAGCCCCTTTCCTTGTGTGATTATGTAAGGCCCCGTTCCCGAGATGCTCACAGATGGTCAATCATCGCACGTAAAACATATAATTACATTAATTCTACTAAAATATTGTAGTGGAAACAATTTCGGCAATTCATTTCATTTTTTTATAACTACTTTTGAAAAATAATACATTGTTGACAGATTACAAATAACTTGTTGAACTACATCACAAAAATGTTATCATTATGCAAAATGGATGCCATCCACAATGAGCCAAGTAGTCACCCCATGCCATCCTCAGCAACCATAACTTGCCAACTTGAAACACATAAATGTCAACATTGTTGAGTGAGTTCTAATTTTAAAATAAATTATACTTTACTTTCGTTTAAAACCATTCTTTACTTTAATACATGATCACACATCAAACGTACACATAGATAATATCATTATTATCTTACTTTACTGTTCATTGACTTTCATTCTTTACTTCTTTCTAGATCAATGTCATCAGCTAAACCCCAAACGTATGTACAAAGCGGGTACTGGGCCGAAGATCATAAATGACTTCCATAACGCACATAGCCTGACACCAGCACTGGGGCAAGTGACAAAGATCCCATCTGTATACTACACCCCAAACGTATGCACAAAGTGGGTATTAGGACGAAGATCATAAATGACTTCCATAACGCACATAGCCTGGCACCAGCATGGGGGTGAGTATCCATTATCATTCATGTACTATACAACTGCTAGTTACAAAGACTAGACCCCTGTGTGTATTCTTATGGGTTAGCTACACCACACACAGTTGAGGTAATGACATTTTAGAGTTGTGCACCTATATACATTTGCTTGCAAGACTTTCTTTACTTTCACTTTCATTAATGCATGCATTCTTTCATTATGTTCATCTTTTCATTATTTTCCACTTTACGTTACATAATACTTTCCATTTCATTCATAAACATTCAACGTAAAGTCATGGAAAATAAATGTACATAATAAAGAACATAAACATAAACATAAACATAAACATAAAAAATATCACCATATAAGGCACCATCAAACATGACATAACAATCATCATACATGCCAAAACATAGCTCATTCATCATCAAAAGTTAGCTTACTTCAACCCTGGGAACATCCCAAGTCAAAGCCTACACTTTACATCTTCCCCAAAAATTCAGTAAGTATTCTAAATCTTAGGCGCATGGGCACTATGCAAGCGCATGGGAAACTTTCAGGCGCATGGGCACTATTGGCGTGCATGGGCAAGACTTAGGGGTCTAGGCAACATTTCTAGGCGCATGGGCACTATGCAGGCGCATGAGTGCCTGGACGCATGGGAATTCTGGGCGCATGTACACTTAGTCAAATTCAGCCTAATTCTAGGCGCATGGATACTAGTTGGGCGCCTGAACTTTGGGCGCATGGGAACACTTAGGCAGTTTATATGGTTGGGCGCATGGGCCACTATATAGGCGCATGGGCAGTCAATTCACACTTAAACAACTTAATTTAGTCCCCAATCATCATCTAACATGTTCGAAGCTTCAATCTTACATTTTAAGCATTAAAAGAAGAACATGGCACACACATAACATCATAAATCACCCAAACTCAAACCCACCCGCATTCACATTCATACACAACTTACGGGTGAAACCCCTTTTTATAAAAATCAACACACATGCATTTCTAGCCCCAAATCAGTTTAAAATAAGTAAAAAGGGGGTTCTAGAACTCACCTTAGCAGCCTTTGGGTATGACTTCTTTAAAACTCGTTTGCTAAAAGTTCAAACACCTAAAACCCACAAAAACACACACACCAGAACACATAAACACACATAAGCACACAACCGAGGCATAGGCTGGTCAAGAACAACTTAACATGATGAATTCTTAACTTAAATTCGGATTTCTTCTTCTTGTTTTTCAAGACCTGAAAGTTTTCAGCTTATCTTCTCTCTCTCTAAAACCTAATGACCAAAGTGAAGTGTAAGACACAATGGGCGACCATACCACCTTTATTCATCAACTTTTGAAAGTTTTGTCCTTTTGACACATTTAACCCCTCAACTTGCGTTTTATTGTGTTTCTTTCTTTTTCTCCACCTTATTCTTTCTTTCATGTCTTTTAAAAATAACCGGGTGTTACAGATTATTTCATTTTAATTTGAAATGTTTATCTATTAAATCAATGGTTGTTATCATTTTGTACGTTTCTCATTAAAACAACACTTTGTAGTGTATGTATATACTAGGTTAGTATCCCGTGTATTACATGGGTTGAATAAATAAAATACTAAATAATTAGTAATAAAAATAAAGGCATCGTTGAAATCGTTGGCTTTTTGCCCAACGCCACCGCCATGGCTCTTTTATTTAAATAATATTAAATTTATGAATTATAAGACCATGCTTTAAGATAAATTATAATTATGATTGCGTATAAGTATCTACTGAAAGTAAATAAACAATAATTTATTTTTATTAAACTTTTGTTTTATAAAAAAACTATGGTTT
>BJCM01152395.1:0-21596 GCA_018326385.1 Flaveria bidentis | reverse complement strand
CCTAGTAGCTAAATAGTTCGGGGTGTAGCATATGGTATTGGTACGGAAGATATCCGATGCGCAAGAAAAGACATAAGATGAATGAACGAATGAAGAAGATAATATAACTATTATTTATGTGTACGTATGATGTATGATCGCATGAAAGAAAAGTATGTTTTATTTTATAAGACTAGAACTCACTTAGCAACGCTGACTTTGATGTGTTTCCAGTTGGCAAGTAATAGTTGCTGAGGATGGCACGAGGCGGCTACTCAGCTCTTTTGGATGGCATTCTTTTGCTAATGCTTTTGCATTGTAATGCGAACGAACGATATTTTAAAATGGACGCTTGTATTAACTTGCAAAAGCACATTTAATGTTATGAAAAGTTATTTTTATGTTTCCGCTACAATATTTTCATAATATAAAGGCAATTTATATGTTTTATGTGCGATGAGGATCCAGCTGTAAGCGTCTCGGGAACGGGGCCTTACATTAAAGCAAACAATCGTTTGCATTAAAGCAAACGACCGTTTGTAGGTCAACAAACGACCGTTTGCAGGTCAACAAACGACCGTTTGCAGGTCAACAAACGACCGTTTGCAGGTCGAGTAAACGACCGTTTACAGGTCTGCTAAACAACCATTTACAAGGTCTTAAATGACCATTTACAAGGTCATAAACGACCGTTTACAAGGTCATAAACGACCGTTTACAAGGTCACGTCAAATCAGTGGTGTACGAAACAGAAATCCCTTTAGTAAACATAGTTTTAAAGCATTTACGGTACAATTTTTAAAAATATATATGAGTGCATATATAATATTATATGAAATGAATATAAGTGGTTGTAATGAAAGAGAGATAAAATGTTATTATTGATTGGTATATTTAATGAATCATTGTTCAATCCTTATAATTTTTTTTAATATTTTTTAAAGTAATTGTAAGTGGAGGAGAGATAAAAAAATAATGATAAAAGTATAAAAAATATACATTTAATGGAAAAAATGAGAGAAATATAATGTTGTTTAGTGTAATTATATGAATAAAGATAAAAAACTCACTCTGAATGATTTTACTCATGATGCTACTAAGGAACGTTTTCACACTCGGATCAGACTGGTTGGTCCGACCGGTTCAACTGGGATTTGGTGATGTGATCGGCCCGATAACCCTGATTCATTTATTTTGGACAAAACTATCTGGTTGAGAGCGAGTCGCCAGTCAAACCAGAAAACCAGGCAGCCGGTTGGATCAGTGTTCATCTACTTTAGATGTTGAGCGTGGTCTCCTCTTTGCCGGATCTACAATGAATCGAGGAACACAACCTCATTCTCCCTGGATCTGCAACAAATCCATGAACACGACCTTGTTCTTGCTAGATCTAGATGTTGAATAATTCTCGTATATGCTTGAATAAGTTGTTGCAGGAGTCACTAGCTCATAATAGTTAGCAAGTACACTTCAAAAGCCTACACTTTCAACTTGAGTAAAGATGGAAGATGAAGTGTTTGAAAGAAAAATAGAGAAGTTGAGTAAATTTCTTATAGAAAAATGGTTAACAATAAAAGAAATTGGTGAAAGAAAAAATATAAAATAGATGACTTGTTACCGCTTTAAGTTTATTCGGAAACTAAATTACTTATTTATTATTCTAAAGAGCATTTACGCAGTTTATTAAATTGTGACTTTAATGTTCAAATATCTAGTTTTTCATATGTTTTTACTTTAATTTAAACTACCGTTAATGAATAATAAGTCCTTTAAATTCTTTTATCTATATATTTTTGTTTAGGTATTTAATAATAATAGTATCATCTGGTTTTTTAATCTGGTCCGATCGGTCTAACCAGTGAACCAATAAGTCACCCGGTTCATTATCTAATCAGGTCCTAAAACATTACTATTAAGCAAGAGTCATATTATCTTTTAAAGACAAAACGTCACGGCACTTCTATTGTTATCGGGCTGCTTTGTTGGAAAGTATAAAGACGAAGTGGTGTGGGAAAACATAAAAATATAATTTTACTAGAAATTTTAGTGGCTAAAATAAAAAAAATAATTTTTTTTTACTTTAAATAATATGGTGATTTAACTCTAAAATTTTGATATGTTTATCTATACTTGTTGTTTAGTATTTGTTGTGTATTCCGTTCTTATGTTGGAAGAAACTGGAATGTGAGGTTAAGGTAGTAGAGTAAAAGTAATGTGTTAAGACGATAAACCAAGATTTGTACATAATGTAAGTGAAATCTATGAGGAAAATCTAGATAATATTATGTTTAGGAATTGTATTAAAGATAAAGTGAACTATATTTATCTTCTTTAAATGGTATTAATATCTAAAGAAACCGGATTTGAGTCTTGGATGGTAAAAACTTTACTCGTTAACCATAAATGTCTTAAAAGCTTACACTTAAATTTTTATATATCAATATATAAATAAACAACAGATCATATCGAAGAACATCAAATATCTCTATTAAAGTAGTTCAAGGATAGTTTTAACTAAAGTATGTTGTTAAGTGTAGGATCGGTGAAAGTGGTAATGCAACATTTTGATAATGGTTGGAGAGAACAATCAACACTTAACAGATCAAATAGGGACCGTCTTATGAAACAATAAACAAAAGTAAAGAACACAAGAATTTGGTTTTTAAAAATGATGTATATTGCTATCAAGTGTTTTACAATTGTTTCAACGCTTAGTCCTAAGGACTTATACTTGAAACACTTTATACTACATCCTACAGCCGGTCATACTTTGAAGGACATCTGGAACACTAATCTAGATAAACAAGATCAATGTAAAGTCAAAAGGTATAATGCCTTTTGACTGTTGACTATGACATACCATAGCTTACATCCTTATGTGTTACAAAAAAAATAAGAGTACAAAGTAGAAAGTTACAGACTCTAAGACCTTAATATGCAGTTGAAAAAAGTATCTATATATCACCAACTTGTATAAGTTGGTGAACCTTCATAGATGACATCAGAAAGTGGTTCAACTTTTGTCAAAAGTATGTAGAGAAAGCATGTCTTCTCTGTCTTTGGACGAAATCGGTCTCTTGGCTTCGAAAGACTTTGTCTTGAACCTTCGGAAGACTTCATCTTTGGCTTCGAAAGAAATGATATTTGGATTTGGAAGATTTGACACTTAGAGAATTTCTTAGTGCTTTTGTCTAATCTTTTGAAATAACTTCCTTTGTATTTTAGTATTCATGATAAGAGAACTTTGGTTGCATCAGCCTCTTAGATTAACTCTTACAAACTCCCTTAGGCTGATGCTACCAAAACTTGAGAATGACTTTGAGTCTTGATCTTCATCTGTTGATAGTCCTCATTAGAAGCTGGACCATTCCCTTTTTCATCTGTTGGTCTAGATTATCCAGACTCTAAAAGTCTCTACCCATGTCAAATAGATCATGTAGAGGAAGGTCAAGCATATTTTGCCAGAAGTATATGTCTTGACCCCCTTGATATCTAGTGACATACCATCTGTCTATTTGTAGAGAAAAGCCAGGACAGGATAGGTCTCTTAGTAGCAAGAGTCTCTACTTGTAACAAAGTTGGTTGAGTAACCTCTTCTTGTTCACCCTCAGGATGTTTTGACCCATCTTGTGGTGCAGAGGTGGATGTCTTGGACTTTTTCATCTTTTTCTTGTCCTTTCTTATGGCCATCCTCTTACTCTTGCTATATTTTACTTGAGAAGGTTGGTATTAAGTACCAGATGTTCCTTCTTTATCCTTCTTAGTTGGATCCTTTTCCTTCACATGTTTAGAAGAAAGGCCCAGGACCCTATTGTGGGTTAGAAAATGAAGCTAGTTGAGATGCAACACTAGGTCCAGGTTATGTTGTCTCTTGGGGGTTCAACCTTGACCTAAGTTTTGGTGCACGCTAACTTGGTAGAGAATGCAAGTCTACTAGCTTACCTTTCTTAATCTTCTGGTTGATCACTCTAATATGCTCATCTATAGGGGATAGAGACATTGGACCAAGTCTCCTACCGTAGAACCCATACAACTTTAAAAAGTTCACCATTTTCAATCTGTCAGCAAACTTCTTCTGATTGGCTCGGATGGTGGCTCTCGACTTAGCAACCTCTTTCCTCATATTCCTCTTACCAGCTTTCCTTTTTAGCACTTCTTACTCTAGTTGCTTGAGGTACTCAAACTCAATATACTCATATGAAAAGGAAAGTAGTTTTGCTGCCTGATAGAGGCCTGTGGCACTCGGGTAGGTTATTATCTTTTGTCTATCTTGTTCCTTTCCTACCTGAGTTTTTTGTTCAACTGTCACAACCTCTACTTTAGGACTTTCTTGAACTGGAGAGAGGACATGGGCTTTTATAGTCTTTTTCTCTCCTCAAGGTTCACAAGTTCTATTGTTAGGCCTTCAATTGAGGTTTTCCTTTTGAAGCTAATCTTAGGGTCTGTCTTAATATCCAGTTGACCAACAAATTTTCCTACTAGCCTCTATCTATATAGATTTGATCTTCTCTTGAACCTTTCAAGCACCCTTAGCTGGATCCTATTAGCCAACCTTTCAGCTTGCCTATTATTACTTGGGTTGGTAAGTGGCATGTTAGCCAGGGAAAATATAAGGCCCTGCTCCTGGGATGCTCATAGTTGGTCACTCATCGCACATAAAACATATTATTTACATTAACTTTACTATAACGTTGCAGCGGAACCATTTTAAACAACATTTCATTTAATATAAATAATAGCTTTTGTAAAATAATACAACATTCATTACAAAATATCGTTTGTTCGCATTACAATGCAAAAACATTATCGCAACATAAAATGGATGCCATCCAAAACAAGCCAAGTAGCCACCTCGTGCCATCCTCAGCAACATCTACCTGCCAACTGGAAAATGCATAAAAGTCAGTGTTGTTGAGTGAGTTCTAGTTTTATAAAACTTTATATTACCTTTCATTCGTTAAAACATTTTCTTTACTATCGCACATGATAACACATCATACATACATCAACGTAATAATCATTATCTACATCATCGGTCGTTTCGTACATTTCGCATGTTTCACACATTTCGTACTTATCGCACTTTTCGTACATTTATTATCTTTTCACTTCTATCTAGGTCCTGTCGTATGCCAAACCCCCCTCTTGAGCACAAAACTATATCATCTAGGGTTAAGCGACAAGGACCCCATATCGCACATATAGCACGTATGGAGTAGTCACATAGACTAACTCCCCCTGTATGTGAACCCTTAAGGGTTAGCCAAGATCGCACACTGTAAACACATAGTTGAGCTAACAACTCTCAATAAGTTGTGAACCTCCTTTCATTTGCTTGCAAGACCTTTCCATTCATTCATTATGTTCCACTTTCATTATATTAAATAGTTCACTTTGTTAAGATAATACTTCATGTTCATTATCATAATCATACCATGTAAAGTCACATCATCATACATAATAAGGAAAATAAGGAAACACATCATACATAACATACATAATCATCATACATCATCATCATGCATAAGCATTAATCACACATCATCATTTATTCCAAATCATACATCACCCATCATATCATCTATGACCTCAAAAAGTCAACTTGCATTACCCCCTGGAACCTCCCAAGTCAAAGCCTACATTTTAAATTTTCCCCAAAATTCAGAAAAATATTTTAAATCTTAGGCGCATGGGCACTATACAGTGTATGGCCTTCTGGGCGCAAGGGGAACACTTAGGTGCATGGGGGACTTCTAGGCGCATGAGCACTATTGGGGCGCATGGCCAACACTTAGTCATTCTGGGCAACATTCTAGGTGCATGGGCACTATGCAGGCGCATGGGAATTCTGGGCGTATGGGCTTTCTGGGCGCATGGACACTTAATCAAATTCAGCTTATTTCTAGGCGCATGGTTACTATTTGGGTGCATGAAGTTTGGGCGCATGGGGACACTTAGGCAGTTATGAACCGTTAGGCACATGGGCCACTATTAAGGCGCATGGGCGACCGACTTACACTAAACAACATATGTGAGTCCCAGTCCAACATCTTACATGTTCTAAGCTTAACACTAGCATTATAAGCCATAGAAACACATTCATAACATAATCATAACCATATTAACATCCAAATCAAATCCCACCCGTAAACACATTCTTACACATACATATGGGTGTAAACCCATTTTTATAAAAATGAACATACATGCATTTCCATCCCCAAATCAGTTTAAAACAAGTAAAAAAAGAGATTCTAGAACTCACCTTAGCAGCCTTTGGGTATGACTTCCTTCAAAACCCGTTTTCTATGAGTTCAACACCTTAGAATTCGACTTCTCCTTCTTGTTCTTCAATAATCCGAATTTTGCACTTCTTTTTCTCTCTTTAAAATATCCGAATGAAAAAGGTAAAAAGTAACATGGTATGGTGGCCATGTTGCTTTATTCACCAACTTTTGAAACTTTTGTCATTTTTGACACTTTTAACCCCTCAACTTGGGTTTTATTGCTTTTCTTTCTTATTCATTGCTTTTATTCTTTCTTTCTTGCCTTTAAAAATATCTGGGTGTTACAAGTCCACCCCATTTATATAGGTTTTGTCCCTGAAACCTATTATTCCTCAAACAAATGTGGGTAATGTTGCCTCATCTCCTCTTCGGTCTCCCACGTAGACTCGGATCCCTTCCTGTGCTTCCACTGTACACACATAAAGGGAACCACTTTATTCCTTAACCGTTTCTCCTTATGATCAATGATTGCCACTGGCTGCTCCACATAATTGAGCCGTTTATGAACTTCGATATCTTCTAGTGGTACAACCATATCCTTGTTGGCTAAGCACTTTCTCAAATGAGATACATGGAATGTCGAGTGAATTCCCCCTAACTCATCCGGTAACTCCAATCTATAGGCAACCTCTCCTACTCAAGCAATGATTCGAAAAGGTCCTATGTACCTCAGGCTTGCCCCGCTTTCTGAACCGAATGATACCCTTCCAAGGTGAGACTTTCAACATGACTCTATCACCAACCTGGAACTCAATCGGTTTTCGCCTATTATCGACATACGACTTCTGCCTATCCTTGGCCGCCTTCATAAAGGCTTTGATCTTTTCGAGCTTCTCAGTCGTCGCCTCGATCACCTCTATACTCTCCAACTCCTTCTGACCAATATCACCCCAACAATGTTCTACATCTCCTACCGTATAGCATCTCATAAGGGGCATACCAATACTGGCATGAGAACTCAACTAATGGTAAGTGGTCATCCCAACTTCCTTCGAAATCAATGACGCATGTCCGAAGCATATCTTCTAGTATCTGAATCGTCCTTTCTAACTGACCATCCGTCTAAGGATGATAAGCCATGCTGATATGTAACCTCGTCCCCATCGCATCATGGAACTTCTTCCAAAACTTAGATGTAAACCGGGTGTTACAGTCGGACACAATGGACACTGGCACACCATGACGAGTTACAATCTCCTTGATGAACAAATCCACCAACCTCTTGGATAAATATGTCTCGCGGATCGGTAGGAAGTGAGCACTCTTCGTCAAATGATCAACTATCACCCATATAGCATCATACCCTTTCACGGTATGTGGTAGCTTCGTTATAAAGTCCATGGTGATATGCTCCCACTTCCACTCCGTTATATCCAATGGTTGGATCTTCCTGTACGGCTTCTGATGCTTGGCCTTCACTTGTAACAAGTAAGGCACTTTCTCACATACTCAGCCATATCGCGTTTCATACCCGGCCACCAATAATCCTTCTTCATATCTTGGTACATTTTCATGGCACCGGGATGAATAGAGTATCGAGTCTTATGAGCTACATCCATGATCTTCACACGTAGATCCCTATAATGAGGAATCCACATCTGTTTGAATCGGGTTCTAACACCGAGTGTGTTTTCACCCAACTCTGCGACCAGACCTCTCATTCTTTTAGAGTTAAGATGATCTTCTTTCAATGCCTCATCTTGAAACTCCTTGACCTGCTTCATAACATTAGAGGTCATATTCAACTGATAAGCTTTCACCTGAATCAGCTCGGGTCTCTTTTTTCGGCTGAGGGCATCCGCCACCACATTGGCCTTGGTCGGATGGTAATGGATCTCGCAATCATAATCCTTTATGAGCTCTAACCATCGCCTCTGCCTCATATTCAAGTCCTTCTGCTCGAAGAAGTACTTCAAACTCTTGTCATCAGTGAATATGGTGCACTTTATCCCGTATAGGTAGTGCCTCCAAATCTTTAATGCAAAGACCACAACTGATAGCTCCAAGTCATGAGTAGGATAATTAACCTCATGAACTTTCAACTGTCAAGATGGATAAGCTATAACCTTCCCTCATTGCATCAACACGCAACCCAACCCTGAGTAAGAAGCATTTGAATAGACTACTAAATCCTCGCTTCCATCGGGTAATGATAAAACATGAGCTTGAGTCAACCTTGCCTTCAAATCCTCAAAAGCCATCTCTTGATCTTGACCCCAAACAAACTTCACATCTTTACGGGCCAATTTAGTCAATGGAGAAGCTATCTTGGAGAAGTCTTGAATAAATCTCTTATAATAGCCTGCCAAACCCAAGAAACTGCGAATCTCGGATGGTATCTTTGAAGACTTCCATTGCATCACCGCTTCCACCTTCGCTGGGTCCACCATAATCCCCTCGAGATTCACAACATGACCCAAGAACTGAACTTCGTGCAACTAGAACGCATATTTGGAGAATTTAGCATACAACTTCTCCTTTCTCAATGTCTCTAACACTTCCCGAATGTGACCGGCATGCTCCTCCTCGCTCTTTGAATAAATCAGGATATCATCAATAAATACATTCACGGATTTATCCAACATCGGCCACCACACCCGATTTATTAAGTCCATAAAAGCAGGTGGTGTGTTGGTTAAACCAAAAGAGATAACGAGGAACTCATAGTGTCCATAACACGTGCGAAAAGCTGTTTTAGGAATGTTTTCTCCTTCACCTTTAACTAATGGTAACTAGATCGGAGGTCTATCCTCGAGAACCAACTGGCAACTTAGAGCTGATCAAACAGATCATCAATTTTTGGTAGTGGATACCGACTCTTCACCGTCAACTTATTTAACTCACGGTAATCAATACACATTCTCATGCTACCGGCCTTCTTTTTCACAAATAGGACTAGAGCACCCCATGGAGAGATACTCAGTCTAATGAATTCTTTATCAAGCAACTCCTGCAGTTACTCCATCAATTCCTTCATCTCGGTCAGAGCCAACCGATACGGTGCCTTAGCAATAGGTTGGGCACCTGGTATCAAGTCAATCTGGAACTCGATCTCACGGCCTGGTGGCACACCAGGCAAATCTTTTGGAAACATGTTCGGAAAGTCATGCACAACTTGTACATCGGACAGTTATGGTGTTGGCGTATCCACACCCTTCACGTAAGTCAAGTAGGCACTATATCGATACCTCATGCACTTTCTCGGCACCGCCATCGAAATCACTTTTGGAATCCTAGTGACTCGATCACCGTAAACCGTCACCAAACTCCCATTAGGTGCTATCAACAGAATCATCTTCTTGCGATACATAATATTCACCTCGTAGTCTACCAACCAATCCATTCCTAGGACTACATCGAACTTCCTAAGGTCATCACGAACGGTCTAACAGGAAACTTGTGACCTTCTAGTTCTATGTCACAACCTTCTATTATCTCATAAATCCTGGTAGACTTACCTATGACAGTTTCTACATCGAAGGGCTTATCTATACTCCTACTACTAACAGACATATTAGCACAGAAAGCAGCAAAAATAAAACTTTTACTAGCACCAGAACCAAATAACACATAAACTAGAGTTTGATTTACTAGAAACGTACATGACACAACATCGGGGTCCGTCCTAGCCTCCTCCTACATCATCGTGAATGCCCTAGCGCTTGCCCTCTGCCCCTCAGTCCCGGTCTTCTTCTTTCCTACCCTGAAACTCTTCGCCCTCGGCTTCTTGCAATCCCTGCTCAGATGGCCATTTTCTCCATAGTTACCATTTAACTCCACAATCTCTAGCCATATGACCAGGCTTCCCACATTTGAAGCAAATGTTGGATCCCCATTTGCATTCCCCTGAATGCTCCTTCCCGTATTTACCACATCTCTTCGATCCTGCACTAGATGTGACCACATGCTGGTCACCTACCTTCACCACCTTATTGTTTGGAGCGACTCCGCCACCACCAAACCGTTTCCCATTCCAATTTTGGTCGCCACCACCCTTCTTGCTCACCTCCACCACGACCACTTTCCGCTCATCATACAATCTACCTACCAGGTCAACCGCTGACCTGAACGTACTCTGCCAGGTGGCGATCAGGTGCCTATGAATATCCGCCGACAATCCTTGGATATACCTCTTAATCTTTTAAGACAGAGGCATCACCTAATCTAGCACCAACCGTGCCATCTCATTAAACTTGATGGTGTATTGTTGATAGGTCATTGTTCCTACCTCCAGCTATAGGAAACTCCCTCTCAACCTTGTCCATCTCCCTATGAGGAAAAAATCCTCGATCACCAACTTTTTCAACTCCGGCCACATCATTCTCCCAATAGCCTTGTTATCCTCGGCTTGGACAATATTGTCCCACCAACACAACGCTGAGTCCACGAATGAGTGGGCAACAAACTTCACTTTATGATATTCTCGACACCCGCTGATATCAAGCACAATCTCCATCTCTCTCACCTGTCGGTGACCAGCAAAAAAAGTGCCATTACCATTGAAGGTTGGGGGCTTGCACCTTTGAAATCCCCCATAGTTACAGCCTCGTGCTACCTAAGTCACAGGCTCTTCCTCTTCCTCTTCATTAGTAGAGACAACCGTCTCAGTCTCGAGCTATCCCCTTTCACCCGTAGGCCTATTCCTTTCCTTCCTTTCTCCTTCCCTTACAACCTTGATCACTTCGATCACCACAGAAGGTAAGATCATCTGCATGACCCGATGCACCTCTTCTACAACAGCCTCCTTCACTAAAGCTCTTAGATTGGCACTCTCATCACCACCCTCCGGATGAGGGGTCTCAGGCTCTTCATGAGCCACCTCTTCAGCTCGAGGTCTTCCTTTCTTGGCCCGTGGTCCCGCACCACATCCACCACGACCTCCACCACGTGAAGTCTTTAAATGATCAACCACCAACCATCCTCTAAACACACTATATGATTAAAACACTAACACAATCATTCAAGGAAATAACTCAGTTTATGTCAAGTATAGTAAGTCTCTAATTACAATGGCCAGTTGTGACTAACCACTTACTTTACTCTTCATACCCCAAACATTTCCTATCTTGACAACATTAGTATCTAAATCTACTAAAAGCACATAAACCACATAACATGCGCACGTAATACGGATTAACATTAAAGAAAATACCCGATGGCACGTAGCTACTCAGACTTGCATCCCTTCCCTTTTGTCTCAATTTCAGTTTAAGTTTAGGTTTCTTTTGAAAATTTACCCATTTCACTCTTTGATACCAACTTGTAAGGCCCCATTACCAGGACGTTCACAGCTAGTCAATCATCACACATAAAACATATGATTTACATTAACTTTACTAAAATGTTGTAGTGGAATCATTTTAATTAACCATTTCATTTCATATAAATAATCGCTTTTGCAAAATAATACAACATTTATTACAAAATATTGTTTGTTCGCATTACAATACAAAAACCTTATCATAACATAAAATGGATGCCATCATAAACAAGCCAAGTAGCCACCTCGTGCCATCCTTAGCAACATCTACCTGCCAACTGGAATGTGCATAAAAGTCAACGTTTCTGAGTGAGTTATAGTTTTATAAAACTTTATATTACCTATCATTCGTTAAAACATTTTCTTTACTACCGCACATGATCACACATCATACGTACATCAAGGTAATAATTATTATCTTCATCATTGTTCATTTCGTACATTTCGCATGTTTCGCACATTTCGTACTTATCGCACTTTTTGTACATTTTTTATCTTTTCACTTCTATCTAGGTCCTGTCATATGCCTAATCCCCCTTATGAGCACAAAGCTATATCATCTAGGGTTAAGAGACAAGGACCCCATATCGCATATATCGCACGTATGGAGTAGTCACATAGACTAACTCCCCCTGTGTGTGAACCCTTAAGGGTTGGCCAAGATTGCACGCTAGTTGTGAACCTTCTTTCAATTGCTTGCAAGAATTTTTCATTTATTCATTATGTTCCACTTTCATTATCTTAAGTCTTTTGCTTCGTTAAAATTAATACTTTACGTTCATTATCATAATCATACCACGTAAAGTCACGACATCATACATAATAAGGAAGATAAGGAAACACATCATACATAACATACATAATCATCATACATCATCATCAGGTATAAGCATCAATCACACATCATCATTCATGCCACATCATACATCACCCATCACATCATTTATGACCTCAAAAAGTCAACTTTCATTACCCCCGAGAACCTCCCAAGTCAAAGCCTACATTTTACATTTTCCCCAAAATTTAGAAAAAATCTTTTAAGTCTTAGGCGCATGGGCACTATGCAGGCGCATGGCCATCTGGGGGCATGGGGAACATTTAGACACATGAGAGACTTCTGGGCGCATGACAACTATTGGGGCGCATGGCCAACACTTAGTCATTCTGGGCAACATTCTAGGCGCATGGGCACTTTGCAGGCGCATGAGTGCCTAGGCTCACGGGAATTCTGGGCGCACGGGCTTTCTGGGCGCACAAACACTTAGTCAAATTCAACTTATTTCTAGGCACATGATTACTATTTGGGCACATGAACTTTGGGTGCATGGGACACTTAGGCAGTTATGAACCGTTAGGTGCATGGGCAGCCGACTTACACTAAACAACAAATTTTAGTCGCCAATCCATTATCTAACATGTTCTAAGCTTAACACTAGCATTCTAAGCCATAGAAGTACATTCATAACATAATCATAACCATATTAACACCTAAATCAAACCCCACCCACAATAGGTGTAAACCTACTTTTATAAAAATGAACATACATGTGTTTCCAACCCCAAATCAAAACCCACCTGCACTTCTTCTTTCTCTCTCTATAATATCCGAATGAAAAAGGTGAAAAGTAACATGGTATGGCGGCCATGTTGCTTTATTCACAAACTTTTGAAACTTTTGTCCTTTTTGACACTTTTAACCCCTCAACTTGGGTTTTGTTGCTTTTCTTTCTTATTCCTTGCTTTTATTCTTTCTTTCTTGCCTTTAAAAATATCCGGGGGTTACAGGAAAGTTCTCATAGTATCCTAGAGTCTGAAAATCAAACACTTCTTGTTGACCCTAAGATCTAAAGAGTACCAGGGTTAATCTATCACTGCAGTACATCGATCCTACTATAGGCTTGTCAGCAAGGTAGGATAAGGTAGACATAGCCCTTGGAATTCCCTCCTCAAATAAGATTTAAATCAAGGCATCCATATTGATGTGGGCCTAAGGATGTCATTGTGTACGGACAACTGCAAGTAAGGATGGTGAGACCTCCATGTCCATATTCTGGGTAGTGTTTTCAGGGTTTGCAATTGTAGGTAAGAATTTCTCTCCCTGTTTGGTAGCATCACCCACTTGCATAGGTGAGCTAATAGTTTGTTCCACCACATCCAAAGGTTCTTATGGACCTGATTGAACATGCCTGGTAGGCCTTTCAGTTAACTTGCCCTTGATATTAGTGATCTCAAGTTACTGATTAAGGACCTTCCTTTATAAGGTAGCCACCTAAGATTCCAAGTGACTTACCTTTGAAACCAAGTAGGTGCATGTTTTAGACAATTGTTGCACTCATTAGTAGAATCATAGGGGGATGATTTAACATAACCGAAGTCATCTCCCTCACTACCAGATAGTGGTCATTGGATTTTGGATTTCTTCTACTCCATGACAACTTCAAGAGAAGTGTCAAAGAGCTAGGTTGTCATAGTTGAGGTCTTAGTAATGTAATCACTTTCTAAAGTAAGAACCTATTCCATATGACCTCCTAAACATATTTAGGTAAGTCCACCTTAGTTAGGGGTGGATGATGTGGGCTAGATATGAGGGTATTAGGAGCAATTATCTCTCCTTAAGAAGGGGCGGAAAAGAGAGACTCATGATACTCACTAAATCTCATATCCTCATCATCATAGAATTAGAGGTTAGGGAGTAGTTGGTTTAGATCTAGAGCCTAGGGATGGTAATTCTCCCTTAAAGGTTGTTTATTTGAGTTTTAAGACTTAGAATGAAGGCTTGAGGCTTGGGCAATGAGCTCATCAGGCTGAGCATGAGGAACCTCAACACTAATTAATGAAGTTATAGGAATGGTTGCTGCTCAAGGGAAGTGGGAGCTCTTGGTTCCACTTCCTCCTACATGGGTGATTGTTTGAGGCCTTCTTAATCTGAATAGACTAAGTAGGGGTTCACTTGGATTTTCTTTGGTAGGTAATAGTTATTTGTGGTTGTGTGGGTAGTGTAGATGTAGAAGGTGAAGGTTCAACATTGGCTGGTTTTACCAAGTTGTCAACTTGAGCAATGATTTCTAACATTTTTGGGACAAGGACTGTTTCTAACCTTAAGAAACCTACACTAGTTTTTCACATGATTTTGAAGATGTCGGCCTTCATCTATCCCAATTTAAGAGTTGTACATGTTACTCTCAGCGGAGCCCAATTCATAGTTATGAATGTGCTAGACATATCTAGGGAACATCTAGTACTCTAAGGAGTCCAGATTAGCAAGTATGTTTGTGTAAACAAACTAGTAGTACTTGAACTTGACCCCTGGATCTATTCCATGGACTATATAGGATAAGACCTAAGGAATTTGATCCCATCCTCCATATGTTTGATAAAGAGTGGATTATAACATGGAGGAGGTACTTCTATTGGTAAAAGACCTTACCCTTTTTGAAGGTCCTGACTATGACGTACCATTTATATCCCATCTGCTTGAATGATTCATTTACTACTTCTTTAGTGAAGGAAAGCTCGTCTTGTTCATTATCCAACTTGAGATGAGTGTTGATTGTGTTTGGGGTGATGAAAACTATCTTCCCCTACACTAATGCAGATAGTCCTCTTGAACTCCAATAATTGTTTTTCGTATATTGGATGGTCTATTATGAGTGCAATGAACTAGGATGATTGAGTGAGAAAGCGACAAACGTTTGAGACATGAGGATGTTTCTCAGACGATAACAAAGCAACTGGGTTAGGTTGCTTATGAAGGTGCATGGAGAAATCTAGCTGGTTTTAGGGTTGGCCACTTGAGAAAGCTTTAATAAGAAGAAAGCTAAGAACCATGAAGGTTTGTGGGTGAATTTAGGGTTAGAAGTTTGCATATGCAAAGGAAGAAGAAAGATGGGGAACCATTGTAAGTTTATGCAAGACTGATTAGAGGAGGTCAATATAATTAGTCTCACAATGAGTAGAGTATTAGAACACTTAACAGATCAAATAGGGAACCATGACAATATTTTGGATACTAAAAACACAAGTAAAACAAGGAGATAGAACTAAGAACAACAACATATGAATATGGTTTTCAAGGATAAAGTATATTATTTCTCAAGTTCTTTTACAAGTGTTACAAAGCATTTATGAAAATACTAAGACCTGAGAATACTTTATACTATAATCCTACACTCGGCCATACTTTGTAAGTTAGCTAGAATCACTAATCTAGACAACATGATCAATGTAAAGTCAAAAGACAGATTGCCTTTTGACTAATGACTATGACATGCCATAGCTCATATCCTAATATATTACAAAAACAATAAACATACAAAATGTAGAAAGTTACAGACTTAAGACCTTAATGTATAGTTGCAAAAGCATGTACCTTTTCACAAACTTATGTATGTCGGTGAGTCTTCAGAGTTACAGCGGAAAGTGAGTAAGCTTTTATGCAAAAGTATATCCAAGAAAAACATATTCTTCTTTGTCCTTGGAAGAAGTCAGTCTTCACTTCAATGGTTTCGAAAAAGATTGTCTTTAAAGCTTTGGAAGATTTCATCTTTGGCTTCAGAAGTTTTTTTCTTTGGCTTCCAAAGCAACTTCTACTATGTACAAAGTGCATGCATGCATGAAGCACTTTGGTTGATTTGGGTGCATCAACCTTTCTATAAACCTTACAAACTCCCCCTAGGCTGATGCTACAAGAAAAGATTGTTCAGTAATTAACAGTCCTCATTAGGATCAAGATCATTCCCTTCATCATCATTTGGTCAGGATCCTTTAGACTCTTATAATATCTTCTTATGTTGTGGAGATCATGCAGAGGTAGATCAAGCATGTCTTGACAGAAATTGACATCTTGACCATCTTGATCTCTCATGACATACCATCTGTCTGGATTATTAGTAAAGGTCTAAGACAAGATGGGTCTTCAAGATGAAAGAGGCTCTACTTGAGAAGGAGTTGGTTGAGCAACTTCTTGTTGCACCTCCTTAGGATGCTCTAACTCATCCTAAGGTTAAGAGGTGGATGCTTTTGGCTTCTTCTTGGATACACTCTTCAAATCCATCCTTTTCCACATCTTAGGAATCTTTAACTAAAAGGGTTGGTCTTGAGTACTAGGTTGTTCAGTTGTGCCTCTCTCAGTTGGGTCCTCTTCCCTAATAGGTTTAGAGGGAATGGGAGTAGAACCCTACCATGGAATAGAAGATGAGGTTGGTTAAGATGTAGCTCTAGGTTAAGATTAGGTTGTCTGAGTGGGTTCAACCTTAACCTCAACCTCAGGAGGAGCTTAGGTTGGTGTAGAATGCGAGTCCACAAGCTCTCCCTTCTTAATCTTTTTCTTGATCACTCTAATATGATATTCCATAGTGGATAGATCCATTGGACCAAGCCTCCTTCTGGAGAATTTGTACAGCTTCAAGAAGCTCATCATCCTCTGTTTATTAGCAGACTTCTTTTGAATTTTTATGATGATGGCTCTTGACTTTGTAGCTTCTTCCCTCATTTTTTTCTTAGTAGCCTTTTGTTCTTTAACGAATTGTTGTTCCAACTGCTTCAGATACTCAAATTCAATATACTCATATGAGAGGGGAAGAAGTGCAGATGCTTGATAAAGGCCTGTGGCACTCAGGTAGTTAATCATGTTTTGTTTGTTAGCTTCCTTATCTACCTAAGGTTGTTTACTTGCCACAACCTCTGTCTCATGGCTTTCTTGAGCTTGGGAAAGGGTAGGAGCATGCTTGTAAAGCATTTTTAGTCTTCTCTCTACTTTGATCTTGAAGAGCAACTCTGCATCCTCTACCTCCTTCCTCTCCTCAGACATTTCCATGTCTACCAGTTCATTCAGTTCTTCTAAGGGGAGAGAAATAATTTTATCAACCTCATAGTTCCTAGTTCCGAAGTTGTTTATCCTGGATGCCCTCAACTCATCATTCTGAGTGTTTGGCATGGGGACAATACTGATAACAACTTCCATAAAGCCCGAGGATTGAATTGAACTTTCTCCTCTTAGCTTCCTCTCCCCCTCTCTCTCTTTCTTTCTCTCTCTCTCCTTAATCTCCTTAGGATTTAGTTTCCTTTTTCATTTGTCACTCACAGACCTTGGTGACTCAGGATGGAGAGAGCTTTGGCCTTTATTGCTTGATGTAACAGTCAAGCTCTTGCTAGAGAGAGGTTATAAAGCACCTTCACCAGCTGGTGCCTAACTGAGGGTAATGCATGCTAAAGAAGTGTCTATTTCATTGTTCACAAGTTCAACTACTGGGTCTTTAGTCAAGGCTTCCCCTTTGAATCTAATCTTAGGGTCCACCTCAACATCAAGTTGACTAATAGCCTTACATGCTAGCCTCAGTCTATCTAGTTTTGATCTTTTCTTTAACTCTTCAAGCACCCTCTCTTGAATCCTATATGCTAATATTGCAGCTTATCTATGTTGGCTTGGGTTGACAAGTGGATGGTCAATCAGATATGTGCTCTCATAGAACCTCATGTTAGAGAAGTTAAAGATTTCTTATTGCCCCTATGTTTTTGAGATTACCAGATCTCTCTTGTCAATTTCATACCTCCATCCCATTATTGGTTTCTTAAAGTGTTGTGATGGAGTAGATATAGCTCTAGGAATACCATCCTCAAACAGACTTTGTATGAGTGAGTCCACATCAATATGAACTTGAGGAGGTTGCTGGGCATGAACAATTACAAGTGAGGGTGGTAAATCCTTAATGTTCATACCTTGTGAAGAACTCTCAAGTTCTGTGATTGCTTGGACTTTCTCTCCTTTTTTAGTAGCATCACCCTCTTGCATAACTGAGGTAGGGGTTAGGTCTATTACATTCACAAGTTCTTGTGTTCTTGGTTGAGTCCTCTTTAAAGGTCTCCCAACAAGTTTCTCCTTGAGATAAGAAATCTCAAGTTACTAATCATTGACCCTCCTTTGCAAGGTAGTCACCTAAGATTCCAAGTGACTAACCTTAGATACTAGATAGGTGCATGTTGTTGGTCCATTTGATTGATTTGCAGTACAATGAGATGTTGAATTGTCCAATATCAAATATAAACAATAGATAACAAAGATGAAGAAGATTAAGAACAACCACAAATGTATGAAAGTAAGAACATTGAGGATCAATACACTCATTAATAACAAAGCACAATTATATTTTTATAAATAGACTGCATACAAAGGTCACTTGCAACAATGATAAATGATTAGGGTTTTGCAAGGTTAACCAACAATGAAAATGATCAAATCTATATATAGAAAGTCTTAGTTTCGCAGACAGTTTCGTTGTCAGCGAAACTGTACTGCCGAAACTATAGTTTCGCCGGGTGAACTAAAACAACTGACTATGAGCAAAACTGCAGTTTCGCTCACAGTTTCGCTGCACTTCAAAACTAAACTAAATGAACTACATACAAAAGTAAACTAAGATTAGACCTATTACAAAGTAATATAAACATAATCTAATCTAAGGTGAGTCCAACCTATACTTGATCTTCAATACTCCCCCTAGGTTGGATCTCACCGCCTTTACTTTTTTTGATTTGTCTTGTCGGCTCCAGTCTCTCCTACTGCATCTGATGCGTCTTTATCTGCTCCTGCAGTTTCTTCCTTGGGAGCTTCAGCAACTGATTCACCCTGGTCACCTCCTGCTTCATTAGCTCCCTCAGGATGAGCACTAGCTTGCTCAAACTGTCTTGTTAAGACACTTACATCCATGTTTAGATTATCCTGAGCTCTAACCTTCTCTGCCAGCTCCTTCACTTCTTTCCTCACACCTCTAGCCTTATTGGCCACTGTCATGAACAGACTAGCTTCTTTCCTTGTTTCCTCTCCTACCCCTGCTTTGATGTGATTTTCACAAAGAACCAGCACGTCTTCATTGCAGAATCCAAACACTTCCATAGGATCAAATAGGCTGAACTCACCCCCATTCTTTACCCTGATCGCTGCCTCCCCCGTATTGTTATCGTAGAACAACTTCTCAAACTTTTGTAATTGCTAGGGGAGGGGATCTTCCAGTCTAACCCTATTCACTGTCTTTGGGGGTTTCACCCTTAGCACAATCTTTTCTTTTCCCATTTCCCAGTCCTTATCCTTTTTGGATCTTCTCCTCTCAGCCTTCATAAACTCAAATGACTCAAATTGTCATTCGTTCCATTCTTTATCTCCTTTTCGAGCAACGAGGCTCTTTTATTTAGATGAGCATTTAGTAATGGCAACGCTGCCAGCCTCCTCAAATCCCATTTGGGTAAGGTCTTGAACGCCCTCCTCTTGTGCGTATAGGTTATTCCTCCCCCTTTCCTGTTAATCAAAAACATTTTGAGGCCGAGGTTTTAGCTCCAACCGATTATCCTCTTGTTTGCTTCTTTCTTGCTCAACCCTTCCATATTTTGGAACAGGGGAGTCGGCTTTTCAGTCTCTTTCTCTTTAACAAACCATTCTTCCTTAGCCATTTCAAACACATCTCTATCATTATCACCCTTCTTAGCAACATAGGTTAGGGGCTCTTATCAACCTCATAGTATTCTAGTTCAGAATGATAGTCAACCAGTTGCTCATCATCTTCTTCATCATCAATCAACCCCTTCTTAGCAGTTTTCTCCACATGTTCATCATGTTTCTCTCTCACCACCTCTTCACCAACCAAATCTTTCTCTAAGTCAAAGTGCATGCTCATAAAACCAACCTCAACTACATTTTCAACATTATCCATATTCATAGTTTCCTCCCTTTCTCCAGATCCTCCTGCTTTATTAGCTGCTGCTCCAGATGTGCCCTCTCCTGCTCGAGAAGATGTACCCACATTTAAAAATGAGTACTTGGTAGTGTTAGTCAAATCATCTAACTCAGTTTGAGTTAACTGATTGGCCAGGCGGGCTGCAACCTTCAGCTCATTCACCTCTTCAAACAATCTCTTAATCAACTAGTATTGATCCATCAACATCTTAGATATTCCTTTGATCACCTCATCCTAATGCTTTCCCCTTAACTTCTGATTTGTAAATTTGGTTTTGATCATGCTTAACTCGTTAGCCAAAGATTCATTAAGATTTCTTGTCACATCCTCATCCAAACTCGCTCTCTATTCCCTCCTCAAAGACTCAGTGAAAGTTTGATGCTTATGTTTAGTCCTTCTCTCAACTTCTCCCTCATCAGCTTTCTTCTTTGACCTCTTTTCTTTCTCAACCCTAGCCTCCTTTGCTATCTCATTCACATCATCCTCGAAATCATAATCTTTTTTAGCATATCATTTCCTCTTCTTAACTGTATCAGCATGTTTCTCCCGTGTCTCCTCAGCCCTTTTGTTTTCAGACTCATCTACCCTCCTGATATATCTCCATCTCTCCTCAGGATACATGATTTCCAAGACATGAGTAATTTTCCCACTGAAGTCGTGACGAATGGCGCAGCAGTCTGTGAAGATGCGGGTGTTCATTTGCACTAGCTTTTTAACCTCCTCGTGTCTTGGGATGTTAGGAATAAGATCATCAAAAATCAATTGTAAGCATCGAGAGTCATTTATATTTTTTTAACGCCATCACATTCTCTGCTATGCAGGCAAAAATCAATCTTGCTATGTTTGCCTTCTCCCCCCTACAGCATATCACCATAGCTTATGCCCAGTCTAAGTTAAGCCCATCTGATCCACCTTTACGATGATCTAAGCACATAATGAATACATGAGCTATGTATCTACATTCCTTAGAGAGGAAGGATTTCTTAATCTCCTTCCTAGTCCCAAAAGGTAGTCCCTCATATCCCATATGTCACACCCCGACCGACGGCGGAATCATCGGGGCGGATGAATGTGAAACGATTGTTCATAGCATATGGAACTAAATTAGTTGGAATAATATTAAATACCAATTTTTATTGAACAATAAAATTCAATTAAGTCATTACAATACAAAAAAATATAACCAACAACATAAGACGTTTAATTTATCTAAGTCCAAGTCCTATATGAGCAAGAAGAGTTTCTCAAGTATCAAACCTGAAACATGTTAAAAATAAAGGGTCAACTTTGAAAGTTGGTGAGTTCCCATGAGTTAAACACACGCATATATATATATATATATAT